>PVIR01045932.1:0-10462 GCA_004026965.1 Petromus typicus
AAAAAAAGGGTAGAGGGCCAGCAAGAGGAAGCTTGGCTGGAAGATGATTGGACCACAGGCCGAGGCTGGGGTTGGCTGACCCTCGGGTCCACGCTGACTCCTCTCTTGTTTCTGTCTCTGCAGGGCCTCGTGATTGCAGCTGGAAGTGCCCATGACTGAGCTGGTGTCCCCCGAGGACGGATCCCCTGTGGGGGACGGGGAGGAGGGGCTGGGGGACGAACGAGGCCTGGTCATCCACCACCCGGCGGAGGAGCAGCCCTACCGCTGCCCGCTGTGCGGCCAGGCGTTCTCGCAGCAGCCCAGCCTGGTGCGACACCAGAAGGCGCACGCCGGGGCCGGGCGCACAGCAGCTTTCGTCTGCCCAGAGTGCGGCAAGGCCTTCAGCGTCAAACACAACCTGGAGGTGCACCAGCGCACGCACACCGGGGAGCGGCCCTTCCCTTGCCCCGAGTGCGGCCGCTGCTTTAGCCTCAAGCAGAACCTGCTCACGCACCAGCGCATCCACAGCGGTGAGAAGCCGCACCAGTGCGCGCAGTGCGGCCGCTGCTTCCGGGAGCCGCGCTTCTTGCTCAACCACCAGCGCACGCACGCGCGCATGCCCGCGCCGCACCCGCGCCGCCCTGGCGTCTTCGGGGAGCGGCGCCCCTACTTCTGCCCGCGCTGCGGCAAGAGCTTCGCGCGTGAGGGTTCGCTCAAGACCCACCAGCGCAGCCACGGCCATGGTTCCGAGGGCCAGGCAGCCCATTTAGGCCACGTACTATGACGCACACAGCATCTGTCACCATAGACCACCTCTGATCCCGGAACCGCGTCTGGAGGCCTTAGAGATGACACTAGGCTCAGGATGGGGGTCTGGGAGAGGCAGAAGGCTGGCCTGGGGTGTCCCGGGCACCCGTTCCTCCCTTCCCCCAGAGCCCTCCTGTTGGCTGTTCGCTCACTCACTCGCACTTGGCTCCTGGGTTGGTTTTGCTCCGCAGGCTCTTGCTGCCTAGAGCAGGTGAGCTTCTCAGGGAGGTTCAAGGCTGGAGTGTGTGGTATGATTCTCCATATCCGGTGAGGTTGGTGGGCATCCTGGGCATGCAGGTCATGCAGGTCTCTGTATGTCTTGGTGCTGACCAGATCTTTGTTTCCAGAATGTCAGGGTTGAAGGGGTCTTGGAGGGGGCAGCTTCTCAGTTTCTCAAGCCCAACTGCAGCCTTCACGGCCTCCTGCCTCCAGCACCCACTCTCTGGTGTCCTTGGGAAATCATCCCAGTTCCTGTCTCAGTTTGCACATCTGTTGAGATGCACAAACCTAGGGACCAGACACTCCTCCCCCCACCCTGGGCCACTGTGAGGATTTGTCTGAGAAAAGTGATGCCACTTGTCCAGAAAGCTTTGGCTGACAATTCACTGTGCCACTCGCTGTGCTGTGTTCCACTCTGGAAAGAGCCACAGGTGAGGACCGTGGGCGTAGACATGGCCTGACACCTGTCTGTGACCAGTGCCTCACAGAGGGCTGGGGGCTCTGCAGTGGGGACAGTTAGAACATCTCTGGGCTCTTGGTTCACCCAGGAGACTAGTGGCTTTGGACTCAGCCCTGGGGAAAAACAGAATTACTACAGGAAGAAGAACCCTGTTCAGGAATGTTTTCAAGGAGAAGTTTCCGTGTAGGAGGCATAAATATGCCTCACGGAGGACACAGTGGTCAGGGGGAAGGGACGTCGGAGATTTTAAATAAGAAGCACATGGTGAGCTCAGAACTGAGGCACTAGGAGAGCAGAGAGGGCAGGAGCTCTGGGAGAGCTGGCACAAGAAAATGAGGCCCAAGTTCAGGTGCTTGAGCAGGGTTGTGCAGTAACAACTGGAAGAGCCAGGAATTGCCCCCAGAGGTTGCTGCCCTGAGATGGAGATCTCATCCACTGTTCTGCAGATGAGGAACTGAGCTTGCCCCTTGGTGGGACAGTGGGCAAAGCCAGGGTTTTGTTCTGGATTCTGGACCCCATGACCTTTCACTTCTGCTGCTAGAAAATGGAGTTGGGAGGAATGGGGCACGTGGCCAGAGTCCTGAGGAAGGAGCCTGGGCAGGGGCACAGGAAGCCAAGGGCATGCAGAGGACCTCTGCCCCCAGGGCCCTCCCATCATACCCAAGGGCTGGAGACCCGCCCCTACCCTTTGCCTGTCACCTCCAGTGGTTATAGCAAGGAGAACAAGTATTTGGTGACACAGAATAAGATTGAAGAGGGCTCTGGGTCATCTGGAAAGTTGCCCAAGTGCCCTGAACCTGAGGGTCACTGTGTAAATGGGGTTAATATCTTCCAGTGCTGGGAAAGGAGCTGAGAGGACTTGCACAAAGGCCTGGCCCAATCCAGGACAGGCCACCCGAGGGTCCCTCTAGCCCCAAAGGGGTGGGTTGGGGTAGGCAGGGCCAGGCACAGAACCAGACCTGACCTGGATCTCTGTTTCTGTGAACAGATTCAAAGCAGGCACAACATCCTGATCCAGGAGGTGCGGGGCATGTCTGGGCACATAATCTAAGAACTGAGGTCCCCGGGGGCCTGACTGATGCTGTACCCTGCACGAGGACATGTTCCCTCAGAAGACCGAGCTCGGGAGGCGCCTTGAAATGACTGGGAGCAGTTACTGGATGGAGCTTGGGATGAGAGGCTGACTCCTGATTCCAAGCTCTGGGAGAACAGACATACTCAGATGCACTGAAAAGTTCCAAGCCATTTCAGGAGCCTGGGACTGAGGGCCTCAGCCAGGCTCTTCACCTGCCGCCTTTCCTCACTGAGCCCTGAGTCAAGGCCCCCTACGAATAGCACTTCTCCCTCTGGCCTCCTTCCCTTGTTGGGGAATAAAGAATTCTGAGGTGCAAACCTTTTTAGGCACTGCCTTCTCTGGACTTAACAGCACACCAGTCTTCTAGAACCGGATTTCCTATCCTCTGGGCTGGTGTGTCTCCTGATAGGGTGCTGGATTTCGTAGGCTTGGGCTGATTTCCCTGTGAAGTCTTAGGGAGGAAGTTTGACTTTGGAGAAGGCAGGGTTCAGGTTTGGACCACCCCAGAGAAAGGATTCTGCTTCCCCCAACCATCCAGAGAGCACAGCCTCCCACTCCCAGCTGTGCAGCCCAGGCAGGCTCTGCAGGAATGTGGGGGAAGAAGAGGATGGACAGGGGGTGCATGTGGCCCTGGGCAGTTCCAAAAGCCAGTGGATGAGTTGGCTGAGGGGACAGGGTACAGTGGAAGGGAGCAGGCCCTGAGCCAACTGCAGGGGGTGGAGTCAGCCTCACACTCAAGTGGGTCAATTTAGAGCCTTGCCGCAAGCACCCACCCATCAAAAAGCGGGGACCAGGGGCCGGGGATTTAGCTCAGTGGTTCTGGCACCCGGTTCGATTCCCGGTAACCACATACCAATACTGGGCGTGGAGACTCATACCCAGCAGCAATCAGCACCACATACCACAGTGCTGGGCGTAGTGGCTCACTCCTGTAATCCTAGCAGTCAGGAGGCAGAGGCAGGAGGATTGCTGGATTTGAGTTGGAGGCTGAGCTCAGGGCCAGCCTGAACTACAAAGCGAGACCCTGTCTCAAAAAAAATATAAATAAGTAAATAAAAAAGGCTGGGACTAGGTCCAGGGGTTTATCCCAGTGGCAGCGTACCAGCCTTGCAAGTGAAAGATCCTGAGTTTGATCTCCAGTGTCACCAAAAAAAGGGGGGTCAGAGACTTAGCTCAGTGGTTCCAGCACCTGACTTGCAAGTACAAGATCCTGTGTTTGATTCCTGGTATATATTTAAAAAAGTGGGAACTGCGATGCTCGGGGGGGAGTCCTGTGGTTCCTGCCCTGAGGTCTTGCTGGCTCCCTCTCCTGTGGCTCTGGTCCTGGGTCTCACTCATCCTGGGCCTGCGGATGCCCCAAGAGATGAGAGAAGCTGGAGGTGCTCCACACCCCAGGAGCATCCGTGTGGCTCCTGTTCTTGGTCCATCTCAAGGAAGCCTCTCAGCTGTGCATCCTTGTTTGCTGACTGTCCAGCTGGCCTCAGCCCAGCCACAGCTGTGCTCTTCTTCTCTGTTGCTGAAATGTCCCCTTCCCTATGTCCCCGCAAAGCCTTCCTTAAGCCCCAGGGCTGAGCTTGCCCAGCGCCTGGCCTCGCTCCTTCCTTCTGAACCGTACCTACGCTAACGCATCGTGTCACTCTCAGGTACAGTGTGCTGTCTCCCATTCCAGTTCCCTCTGCCTCTGTGCATGTCTTGAACCCTCACCCAGACTGTGTGGACTCCCTGAGGGCACTGGACCTTGTCGTGTCTTCTTGAACCTGATCTAGGTCTGGTGCAGGGCTGGGCTTGTCAACTGGCTCATGGGGCTGGCTGTGGAGGTGCAAAGGGAGACGGTATGGGAGTTAACTGGGGGTGCATTTTATCGGGCCATGGATGGTCCCCTCTGGCTCCATCATGGGCATGAAAGGACTTGGACCATCCCCAACGTGGGGGCTGTGGAAGCAGAAAGGACCTCCAGGTATGCAAGTAAAGAGTTGTCCAGGAGGGCTGTTTCTGGAGGTCACCAACACCTGTCTGAGTTGACTGAGTGGAACAGATGTTCTCTTAACATCAGCTGTGTGAGGAGTGGTCCTTGGGGCTTAGCTGGAAGCACAGCAATGGCCTATCTCCTCTGGAGGTTAAGTTCAAGGTAACTTGGGGGTCAGTGATGATAGTAAACATCCATCAAAACCCACAGCAGTGAACACGGACTCCCTGTATCAGGCGAGACGGATCCTTGTAAACCACACAGGTGCAAAGCACACCCCTCCTCCTCCTGCCTAAGGGGGACTGCAGCAGGCTGCCTGTTTCACAGCCATGTCTGGATTGGGGACCTAGTCCTGGGCTAGCCTGCTACCAGGGATGTGGTTGTTGACAGGAAAAGCTGGGCCTGGTTGTGGCTCACTCCAGCCCCTTGGTCCGGCGCTTTGCTCTGTGACTTGAATTTTCAGCTGTAGCCAATGGCTCCGTGTCCAAGGAGGGCTGGGGGTAGCTCATCACGCCAGGACAGCTCTGTGGCATTGTTGAAACCTGGGGCAGGGAATGTGAGTCAGGGAGGTCAGGCTGGCTGAAGTTGCAAAGGGCTATTATGGGCTCTTGTGACTGAGAAGGGCACTGGCTGGGAGGTTACAAGAACTGAACCCCTCTCGCCCCACCTCTGGTCACCTCCCCTGGAAGAGAGAAGCAGGAGGACTCTGTCCTCTGCCCACCTGGCCCCATTCTTCTCCCTGGAGCTTCAGAGACAGGGGCAGGCCTGGCTGTCAGGGGCTGAACTGAGATTTCACTGAGGTGCCATCTGTTTCTGCCTCTCCGAGGAGGGCTTCTGGTGCAGGAAATCCAGTGCCCTGCTGTCTGGAAGGCAGAGGAAGAAATGGGGCTTTTCTCCTGGGTAAACTTGTGGGGTGTAGCGATGGAGAGGGTCCTGCTTTCCAGGGGAACTGAGAGGCCAGCTGTGGCCATCACCCCACATCTGTAGCACCCTTTGGCTGGCTTTTCGGGAATTTTTTGGAGTGCAGAATCTGATATAGGAAAGAAAGACAAAGAAAAGGGCAAAACAGGCCAAGGATTTAGCTCAGTGGTTCCAGTGAATGCCTTGCATGTGCAAGGTCCCTAGTTAGATCCCTGGTAACCACATACAACAATGTTGGGCATGGTGACTCACACACATCAGGAATCAGTACCACATACAACAGTACCGGATGTGGTGGCTCACACCTTTAATCCCAGCACTTGGGAGTCAAGAGACAGGAGGATTGCTGTGAGTTCCAGGCTGGCCTGGACTACATAATGAGTTTGGGGCCAGCCTGAACTACAAAATGAGACCCTGTCTCAAAAATAAAATAAAATAAAAAATAAATAGAAAAGAGCAAAACAGTAGGTTCTCTCACAGAGCAGAGCCAGGCCCAGTTCTGCACCCTGCCCACTTCCTGTCTCCACCTCCTCCTCTTCTTTTGACATCTTGGACATCCCTAGCCTATCTGTGTGGACCATGGCTACCCTCCTTCTTCAGAGCCTTCCCAACAGTTGTCTCCCTGCAAATGGGGATCTTCATCCCAGGCTGTGCTTCTAGAGTCCCTGGCCAAGGCAGTATCTTTGAAGAGTACCAGCTCTGAGCAGCTTACCTGCCCGTGGGAGATGTGAACAGTGTCTTGGGTGGTTGTGTGACACTGGCACCTGCTGGCCTTCAGCGAAGAGCTGCCCGTAGTTCACAGATTGATGCCCTTTCCAGGCTGGTGGACCTCAGTGATAGCTGGCAGCCCTTGCTGGCTGTACATGGTGCATCTCAACTGAGGACCAGGGACAGGTGCCTAGTGACCAGGTCAGGGGTCGGGATCAGATCTTACCAAGGCCTTACTGCTTGAAGACTCTCTCTTTCTTTCTTTTTCCCTCCCTCCTTCCCTTCTCTCCCTGTGTGTCACTGTGGAGCTCAGTGTGCAGATCTGCTGGGGTGCTAAGTGTGGTGGCCTTTGCTTATTTCAGCACTCAGGAGGCTGAAGAAAGAAGATTGCTGTGGCGTTTGAGGCCAGCCTGGGCTATAGTGAGATTTGTCTACAAAAAAAAAAAAAAAAAAAAAAAAAAAAGGAAACAAAGGAAAAGAAACTTAAAATATCTGGTTTCAAAAAATTCGTTGTTGGGGCTAGAGATTACCTTGGTGGTTCTGGCACCTTTCTTGTAAACACAAGGTCCCAGGTTCGATCCCTGGTAACCATATACCACAATGGTGTGGGGCACACACCCACCAGCAATCAGTACCACACAGTACAGTGCTGAGCATGGTGGTTCATGCCTGTAATCCCAGCATTTGGGAGGCAGAGGCAGCAGGATTGCTGAGTTCAAGGCAGAGTTCAGGTCGAGCCTGAACTACAAAGTGAGGTCCTGTCTCAAAAAAAAGAGAAGAAAAAAAACAAATCCTTTGTTTACAGGAGCATAAGGTTGAGGCCCCAGGGGGAAGTGAGGACTGTGTCTGGGTCCAAGTATCATAGGTAGAAAAGCTAGTTAGAAATATGGCAGGAAGACAGACAGGCCAGGCCCTTGGAGAAAACTCATGAGAAAGGAGACTGTTACCAAAGGCCAAGGACATTAGAAAAATCCTAGAAAACAGTGACTGATTAAGGCCTCATTCTCCTGAATAACTCAGTCAGTGGAGAGTCAAGGTCTAAACTCACTTCTTCCTTCTCAGGAATGTAGTAATTATAAATTTCCTGGGACAAAGGGCCAAGAATCTGGCCCACCTGGAAGAGCCTCCTGAGGGGGAGGACCCTATATAACTTAATTTCTCATTGGACCCCATTTGATCAAGATTGCTTAAACAACTGTACTTGTTGTAATTCCACTGGTTTGCCCATTTCTTTTGAATCTTATTGGAAGCCCCCACCTTAAACCCACCTCACCTCATGGCTTTGTTCCAAAAAAGCCCTCTGAAAAGTGAGGTGAGGGGGTTACCCACCTTTCCGGGTTCCCCCTTCTGTTTCTCTTAGGCAGAAGCTTTCTCTCAAAAAAATTTTCGTGGCCGGGGATTTAGCTCAGTGGTTCCGGCACCTGTCTTGCAAGCGCAAGGACCCAGGTTCGATCCCGGGTAACCACATACAATATTGGGCGTGGAGGCTCACGCCCAGCGGCAATCAGTACCACATACCACAGTGCTGGGGGTGGTGGCTCACGCCTGTAATCCCAGCATTCAGGAGGCAGAGGCAGGAGGATTGCTGTGATGTGAGTTGGAGGCCGAGCTCAGGGCCAGCCTGAACCACAAAGTGAGACCCTGTCTTAAAAAAAAAAAAAATTTTTTTTTGGTCATTTCTAAAATTCATTCTTCGATTTTAGAGAACACGAGCTCGCATTTTAAGTAGAGAGCCAGGCCTTGTTCTGTGTCACAAGGACGGGGGAGGGGCTCAGTCTTTATTTGCTTGAGAAAGTAACAGGTTTAGGCTGACATGGCGGTCAACGGTGATCAGGACCTCTGCACTTCCTGTCTGATGCTCCTCCCCGGGGTCGGTTCTTCAAGATTCACAGTTGACCGTCTCCTGCCTGCCCTGCAGTTGGCTTGATGGGGATCAGGATCCGCTACCCCTATATGCACGTTGGCATTTGAGAAGACAGCAGGAGCCAGAGAATCTCTCGCCTTTGTCCCCTGGAGTGGCCAAGAAGGAGTTCTTGGGCCTGGCCATGAAGTGGGTTAAATGGTGCTTATTTCAGAGGAGCCTCCCCTCTGCCAGGGGTGGGGAGAGTCAAGGAGCACTCTGAGAGAAACCCCAGTTGGTGAGCGCCCCAGGTGCTCCCTTCAGATTGCACCCTTTGTCCTCCAACCCCACTTCCATACGTATGTCCCTAAAACACAGTTTTCGCGGAGTGGATGTGATCTTGCAGGCCCAGGGCCCCTGCAGCCGGTCCTGGGAAACCCCGTGGGACCCAGTTGCACAGATGCTGGTTTGGGCCGCATCTGTGCTCTGAGCCTTGCACTGGGCTTAGAGCAACAAAGGTGTCACTTGGGAGATCCCTTCAGTTTCTCTGCCCCCTCTCTCAGGGTGACTCATGTCTGTGCTCAACTCTCCTACAAAGTGTTAGGAAGTGGGCCAGCTTCCTGGCTAACCTCAGGGCCTACTCAATATGAGAAAAATCAAGCCACAGCCAGTTAGTATCAACTCTATTTTAGGCAATAAGGCAGCTTTCAGCAAATAGCAAAGCCACTGACATTGCATTCTGTGGGCACCATGCGGTGAAATAAGTCAGCAGAGAAGGATAGCAAATAAAAGCTTCTGTTTACACCAGTGATTTCAAAACACTGCACAATTAAGGTCAAAAGAGAAACTGTAATGGAAATTATAAACTATTTACAAATGAGTAACTATGAAAACACCATCTTTCAAAACTTAGGTAATGCAGCTCAAATAGTCATTAGAGGAAATTTTGGCTTTAAATGTATGTTTGGAAGGAAGAAATTTTGAAAATCAAAAAGTCAGAAGTTCAATTTAAGAAGTTAGCAAAAAAATATAGTATGCTCAATTATGCAGAAAAACAGTAACAGAGATGAAAATGAGCACAGAGGCTGGAGCCGCGGCACATGCCCACAGCAGCATTCAGGCAGGCCGAGGCAGGAGGGTCTGCAGTATGAACTCAGCCGGGGCCATTTAGCAAAACCCTCCTCAAAATTAAAAAATTAAAAAGGGGCCAGTGGTAGCTCAGCACAAAGGGACCGTGCTCAGCTTCCATCTCCAGCACTGCCAAAGAAAGCGGTAGTTTTAGAGATTCAAAGCAGGGCCGGGAATGTGGCTTAGTGGCGCCATGATTGTCTGGCAAGTTCTGAGTCCTGTGTTCAATCCCTGGTACTTGGAAATAAAGACTCAACTCAACACCTCCTTTGGGGAGGTGAATAGATAGTCTCTGGCAAAAATAGAAAGCAGGACCAGGGCCCAGATGAAACTTTCTGAGCTGTTTGTCCACTGTGAGACCCTAAGGTCTGGTGGGCAGCCCCACCCCACGTGGGCCAGCACCCTGGAGCACCTGCCCCCTGAGCCGGAGCTGTTAGCCTTGGCTCCCCAGGGCCAGATGAAGCCTGGCTGCGTCTTGTTTTGAGGACAGGGACACGCCGTAGCTCCGCCCTGCCTCTCCCCCACTCCCGAGCTCTGGGGTGGGGCGGGGCCTCCTCCCAGTTGCTGGAGCTGAGAACCAGAGCCGCAGGTGCTGCTAGGACCTCCTCAAGACCGGCAGGGTGGTAACTCCCTGTTCAGTTCACATTCTTTTTTTTTTTTTTTTTGAGACAGGGTCTTGCTTTGTAGTTCAGGCTGGCCCTGAGCTCGGCCTACAACTCACATCACAGCAATCCTCCTGCCTCTGCCTCCCAAGTGCTGGGATTACAGGCGTGAGCCTGGCACTGTGGTATATGGTACTGATTGCTGCTGGGGTGTCTCCACGCCCAGTATTGTCATGTGGTTATGGGGGATCAAGCCTGGGATCTTGCACTTGCAAGACAAGCACTGGAACCACTGAGCTATATCCCTGGCCCCCAGTTCACATTCTTGGAACTGAGCCTGTCACAGTAGCACACTTCTGTAATCCCAGCACTCGGGAGGCTGAGGCAGGAGAACTGCTGTGAGTTCAAGGCCAGCCTGGGCTACATAGCTAGACCCTGTCTCAAAAGATAAACAAAAATAAATCCACATTTATGAAATGGTCAAGAAATTAAAGGAAGCCAAAGAGAATACATAAAAAAAAAAAAAGGACAGAGACCAAGTAGAAAGGGAGAGAGAGATCATATAAAGGTGTTAGTAAAAATGTGATTATAACTATGAATATAATAAAAATTTTGAAAAATAACATTTAGAATACTGTGTACAGTTTATGACAATTTCATGTTTAGATGAAATGGACAATTTTCTACTAAAATACAAATTACTGCAAGATACTTAAAATAACTGAATGTACCTATAATTATCAGGTAACTTTAGTTA
>PVIR01045933.1:0-10630 GCA_004026965.1 Petromus typicus
TCCTCCTGCCTCTGCCTCCCGAGTGCTGGGATTACAGGCGTGAGCCACCACGCCCGGCACTGTGGTATGTGGTACTGGTTGCTGCTGGGTGTGAGTCTCCACGCCCAGTATTGTTATGTGGTTACCGGGGAATCGAACCCGGGCCCTTGCGCTTGCAAGACAGGCGCCGGAACCACTGAGCTAACTCCCCGGCCCCAGTACCATCCTGTTTTTAATCACTGTAGCTTTGTAGTATAATTTGAAGTCCATTATCATGATACCTCCTGCTTTGCTCTTGTTCCCCAAGATTGCTTTTGCTCTTCTGGATATTTTGTGGTTCCATATGAATTTTAGGATTGCTTTCTCTAGTTCTATGAGAAACGCTATTGGTATTTTGTTTGCGATTGTGTTAAATCCATATGTCAGTTTTGGAAATATGGCTGTTTTCACTATATTGATTTTGCCTATCCAGGTACAAGAAATATCTTTCCTTCTGATGTCCTCTTTGATGTCTTTTTTAAGGGTACTGTAGTTTTATTTGTAAAGGTTTTTCACGTCCTAGGTTTGATTAACTCTCTCCCTCTCTCTCTTTTTTTTTTTTGAGACAGTCTCTCTGTAGTTCAGGCTGGCCCTGAGTTCACCATGCAGCCCAGGAGAGCCTCGAACTCATAGCAGTCCTCCTGCCTCTGCCTTCCAAGTGCTGCTGGGATTACAGGCATGAGCCACTACATCTGGCATTGTGGTGTGTGATACTGATTGCTGGTGGGCATGAGTCACCACACCTGGCATTGTTGTATGTGGTTACTGGGGATCAAACTCGGGACCTTGTGCTTGCAAGGCAGGCACCAGAACCATTGAGCTAAATGCCTGGCCCTCAATTAACTCTTAAGTATTACATTTTTCTTGATTCTATTATGAATAGTAATTACAGCACTTGAGAAGATCATTGAGACATGAAGCCAGTCTGAACTACATAGTTAGATTATCTCAAAAAATAAAAAAAGGAAAGAAACTGCAATGTAGATTTATAGCTGAACTCACCTGAAGTTGCATCACTTTACAAGTTTGGATATGATATAGCATTTGCCATTAGTGCTATTCCATCTAGAGAAATAGAACAATGATCTTTGGATGGCTTCAGATGGCTTTAGAAAAGTCCTGTGGTCTAGCAGGAAACAACAGAAACAATGCCAAATAATCAGAATATTTCATTAATGCTAGTACCTCTTAATGTTCCTAACAAGAAACAGCCAGAAACTCTAAAGGATAAAAAGAAAGTTATTTTCAGAATTTTAAATATTACTATTTTTCCTCCTATGGCTTGCTAGAAATAGTACTCTTATCTTTGTGATCAATAGAAAAACAACAACAAAATAGATCACCTGCCCAGATGCTGTCTATTCACAGTATACAGTGCTTCCAAGAATTGGATATTTGAGGCTTGGTAACTACAAAAGAAAGTATGAATGACTGCTTATATAATGTCACGGGATTAAAACCAGTAGTAGGATCCCTTGACAATAGATCTGACTATGTATCCTTGCAACATGTAACAGACATCCTGAGAGCAAATTCTCTGTGGTACTTTGTTGAGGAGCTGTGGCGATTCATGGGCAAGCAAACAGAACAGACCCTTGCTCAAATGCCACCAGGTAGCCTTTCTTAATCCCTCAGGTTCTATGCTGAATCTGAGGAGATTTGACTTATTCTGTCTGTCTCATCATTAGTTTAGAACTTCTATTTGATCTGATTCACTCTTACCTTATAGCTTTCTCTGAAAGTTCATAGAACATCACCCTGAACCTGATGTCCACTCACAGCAACTGAAATTAGTACCTCTCTTGACACAATTGAGGGAGAATTAGTTTCCACTGAAGAGAGTTTCTAGTGGGGGTTCTGCGAAATCACTGTTGGCAATAATGGAATGAGACAGAACCTATCAAATGGTTGACCATGTTGAGACCGGAAATGTATAGAAGTGATGAGGGCAGAGGAGGAAGATGTTGTTATGGCTTATGGTAAAACACAATTTGGAAATGTGCAGATGGCTCTGACTAGAGTTTTGTAGTAGCTAGGAAACATCTCATAGACTTATAATAAGTTCAGGAGCAACTGGTGAGTTTCAGTCACCATTCCTCACTCCTGTGTTTGTGTGTGTACTTGTTTATGGGACTGGGGTTGAACCTAGGGCTTCAAACATGCTAGACAAGTGCTAGCTCTTTCTAAATTTGATTTTGATTTTTTAAAAATATTTTTGAGACAGGGTCTCACTTTATAGTTCAGGCTGGCCCTGAACTCACTGTGTAGCCCAAGCTATCCTTGAACTCACAGTAATCCTTCTGCCTCTGCCTCCCGAGTGCTGGGGTTATAGGCCTGAGCCACCATGCCCAGCATTGTGGTATGTGGTATGGGGGATTGGATCAAACTCCAGCCATTTAGCTTGTCAGGCAGATGCCTAAATTACTGAGCTAAATCCCTGGCCCTAAATTTGATTTTGCAACAAAGTCTTGCTAAATTGCCCAGACTGGCTTTGAACTTGCCATCATATTCCCTCAATGAGTGGCTGGGATAACAGGTATGCATCACCACTACTGGATCATTAATACTTATTTATAGTAACTATGCTCATTTTCCTAGATGACACTATCACCCAGAGCTATGCATGTATATTTCTGGCAAAGTTGCTTTTTCTCTTTGTGAAGAAGGGAAGAAGCTCATCCTCTGACTATACGTATTTGCTTCTGACTATACGATTTGAATGAGGGCAGTCAAACACAGTTCATATCTGTTTTTAGTACTGATTGATAGATTGATCATGGTGACCTGAGCCTGGACTGAGAAGTTTCTGAGCCTAATTCCAGGCTCTCTGAAGATTAAAGGTTATGCAAGAGCAAAGTTCTGAGTTCTATTCTTTGTACAAAAAGAAAAAAGAGAAAGAAGAAAAGAGTATTATGAACATTTGATGTGAGCTCACAAGAAAGAAAAGTGTCTTCATAAGGTAATATTTTTGTCACTTCTGATTTAGATAGCTAGCGATAGAAATAGTTTTACTCAAAGAAGTACGATCCTGCACAGACATGGAAACAAGCTAGGAGATAGTAGGGGGACATTATTTAAATGAGAGTATACTGACAATGGGTCTTTATATCCAAGTTTGTGAAAGAGAAGTTATCTTTCTCCATTATGGGAAAAGAGTACAAGTTTTAAAGGAAGACAGATAAGGTCCTATCTCACTGTTCTATCACTTCTTGTGTTTATTTTTAAAGAAATCCTTGTTCATAGGGGTCTTTCTGGACCTGGTGGTACATATCTACAATCCCACCTTCTTCAGAGACTAAGGCAGTAGGATGATGAGTTTGAGCCAACCTGGCAACTTCATGAGAACCTGTTTCAAAATAAAAATTAGAAAAGACTAAGATGTAGACCAGTGCTCCCTGGCTTGAATTTCAGTAACATACCACACACACACACACACACACACACACACACACGCACACACACACACCCATCCTGGAACCCGGTATGTAAAAAACACATCATTTTTCCTGCTGTCCTTTACTACTTTTCATAGTCTAACAGGTCTCAAAGCTTTCTGTGAACCCTGCTTGTCTCTAAGACCCTTTCAAGAGATCTCTAAACTATTTTCGTGGGGCATGAGTGTAGCTAGTGGTGAAGCACATACTGAACATTTCTGAGGCCCTGGGTTTAATGTCCAGCACAGTAAGGAAAACATTTATTTTCATCATAAGATTAAGACAATATTTGCCTTCAATTACCACCCTTCAGTACCTATACCCTACATAAAATGTAGAGTGTGTGACAAAATGGAAAGTGTGCATAAGACATTTGTGCTATGTGACCAGAACAATAATTATGTGAAGAAAAAGTGCTTTGCTGTCTTGATTGAGAGCTGAACTAACACCCTAAACCCTTCTCTATTTTACTAAGCACTTACTATTTGAAAGAATGGTAAATTATAGTTATTTAGATTTGGGGGAAAATATTGGGTATTTCTGAAAAATGAATTAAATCAGAATGTTACTTTGATGAAGACAACTGATAGTGTTTGCTGCCAAAATGTGGCTCTTAACTGAAAATTAGCAGTTTGGAAAATGTGTAAATAAAACTCTGTAGACTCCCCAAAACTTAATTTTCTCATGAGATCAGTGAGATAGTTAACAGATGTTGCTTTATATTGAATATTGTGTCAACATATGGATGACTTGCCAAATTAAGTGAACTTTGTTTTCTAAGTAATCAGTACATAACGTTACCAAATAATAAAGAGAAAGACATCTATTTGGATTATTAGATCAATAGATGTTCATGTAACAGGGTATGAAAACTTCATTGCTAGGGTTTCAGTTTTCACCTTGAAACTAATCTTTTAAAAAGCTGTCATCTGTTGAATGGTGGTCAGTACGACATAGAAATAGCCACAGTTTTCTGAAAAGATTATTAAATTACTCCTCATTTTAATAAAATGTCTGTATGAGTTTGGGATTTCTTCATTGTCTTCTTTACTTTCTCATTGCTGGGACAAAATAGCTAACATTTACAAGTTAAATGAGGAAAGGTTTTTTAGTTTACAGTTTGTAGAATCCTCAGTCCCTAGTCAGCTGGGTCCAAGGCAGGGTGACATGGCAGAAGGTTATGGCAGAACAGAAAGAGTCCATAGCATGCCAGGCCCAAGCGAGCCTGCCTTTCTTCTTTCCCTATATATTCCATCCAGACTACAAGACTATTGGTTAATGTTGTCCACACCCAGGGTAAAGCTTCCTTCTTTGGTAATTCATCATGCACAACTCTGCTAAACCAATTGGTAAACTAATCCCATTATCACATACCCAGGATCCAGCCACCTTCCCAAAGCCCCACCTATGAGAAGAGCATGAGGATTTGGGGACATCTAGATATAAGTATAACATTCATAGACTTTAACCAGTGTAGGGTAATAGATTCAATGCAGAACCAGCTATGAGTATCCAGTTGCATTCAGTTGAGCTAATCATTAAGAAATTTATAAAAATGTTGTGCTTACATTGTTTTGGGCAAAGTAGTGATATTTTCATAAAATACTAGAGCATGCAGTGGGGATTTTATCATTGTAATATAAATATATTTATCTCTAAAAATCCCTCATTTTAATTTATAATACAGTAAATATTGAGACAAACTTACATAAACAAAAGTTATCAATTCTCAATCATTTTTAAGAGATAAAAGGGTTCTGAGGTTAAAAAGCTAAAGAACAGTATTGATCCATTTCTCACTTTATGCTGTTTTCCTTGACCCTGCAAGAGGAAAGCCAGGAGCATCACTGGGAGTTCCTATCTCCTTTTCTGTAATTTTTTTGGGGGGTCTTTAAAATGCAAGCCTTCACACTGAACGAATCTAACCTGTGGGGCTAGCCGTGCAGAACAACAGGGTAACCGAGCCGAGGGGTTAGGATGAGAAATAAAGACAGGACAGTGGGAAATGGAAAGGCTCATCTGTCAATACCGAATGAGCACCACGTTTATTTATCAGGTTCCTTTTATACATTTCTTAAGTACCATCTACCTGCACTAGTTTCCTTTATGTGTACAGAAGAAAAAAAAAAGATTACTGAAAAGGGGCAGAATCTTTGGCTTGTTTATCTCAAGATTAATCATAAAGAACTGGTGGGCAGGGTGTGCTGACAATTGTCTCAATTTAATCTGCCACAAAGGTGTGTAGAGGTTCTTAATTTAATCTGGTGAAGGCAGTAATTATCTTTGAGGAAGATAAATAATGTTGGCCTCTGATCCAGAAATTAGGCCAACTTTTCTCTCCCACATAGGCAGCCATGGCACTGTAGGAAATGGCTCCCAACACTAACCCTTCACACGTCCCTAATCCTTTTCTTAGTTTTTATTTTGACATGGAGTCTTTCTAACTCAGTATGTTGCCCAGCTGGGCTTGACCTTTCACTCCCCCTGCCCAAGTTACTGAGAGTGCTGGGATTATAAGCATGTACCACCAGGCTAGCTAGTAGTCTTTTTTTGTATTTTATTTTTTAAACTATCCATTCCTATTGTTCTATTTGCGTGAGTGTCTGGCCTGAATATATGCATTCCCGTAGTGATTTTGCATCTTCAAAGTTTTCCAGGAATGTGGACTCCATATTATTCTCATTTTGCTTTGTGGGTTCTGGATAAATTGTGGTACATTGTTGCTGAATTGTCTCAAACTAAAAGTTTTGCTTTTTAAACTTTGATTTGTGCTGTAATTATGCTGATTTTACTTCACTATTTTTCTGTCACATCCTTTAATTTCTAGCTAATTGCTTATAAACCAATCAAGTCAATTTTATGGGTAAATCATCAGGAATCAGGTTTTGGGTATGTTTGTTAAAGTTTTATCTAAGATACATTTCTAAAAATCTCAAAATTTTCCTTTGAAACAGCCTTTCTGGTTGTCAAATTAAATAAGTAAGCAATTAGACTTCTTATTTCTACCTCTGAGCTATTATTGTTCAGGTACTTCTTGACTATATGTTCTCTGATTGAATAAGAGATTGCAGGTGAAATATTTTGACTATCATACTTGCCCACAAAGAACTAAAAGATTTCTAGACATTATCAAATTACTCTGACTAAAGTTTCGTGTATGTCAGCAATTGTTGAAATAAGCACATTTGGGAAACTGACAATAATTTTAACCATTAAAATGATTCACATTGACATAAAAATATTTCTACAAAATAATTGCAGCAAATGCATTTTGGATGTGTGTATTCCCAGCACTCAGGAGGCTGAGGCAAGTGGATTGCCATGATTTCAAGGCCATTCTGGGCCACGTAGTGAGGTCAAGGCCAGCCTGGACTATGTGGCAAGATCACGTCTCAAAAAAAAGCTTTAAAAAATTTTAACACTGAGAGCTGGGCCAAGGATTTTGCTCAAAGGTTCCCTATCTGCCTTGCAATAGCAAGGACCTGAGTTCAATCCCCAGTAACTATATAGGTGACTCATGCCCATCAGTAATCAGTACTATACACTACAGTGCCAGACAATGCTGGGTGTGGTAGCTCATACCTATAATCCCAGCAATGGGAAGGCAGAGGCAGGAGGATTGCTGGGACTTCAAGGATTGCCTGTGCTACCTACATAGTGAGCTCAGGGCCAGCCTGAACTACAAAGCGAGACCCTGTCTCAAAAAGGAAATTCGCACTGTGATTTGTAGCTGATGCTTAAAATGTAAAATGAAGAACATTTTTCAGCTGTTAGTTTAATGCTGCTAATTTGTACTACATTTTCAAAGTCTGTAGGTAAATTTCCTCTGCCAAGTATTTTCTTCAAAAATAGCTTTCAAATGTCCAGGATACTTAAAATTTGATATCTGTAATATAAGAAAGCTTTTTTATGTGCTTATATTGGTAAGGCTTCATTTAAATTGTTTTCTAGAATTCTATTGCATTTTAATTTTTTTTTTTTTTTTTTTTGAGACAGGGTCTCGCTTTGTGGTTCAGGCTGGCCCTGAGCTCAGCCTCAAACTCACATCACAATTCTCCCGCCTCTGCCTCCCGAGTGCTAGGATTACAGGCGTGAGCCACCACGCCCGGCACTGTGGTATGTGGTACTGGTTGCTGCTGGGTGTGGGTCTCCACACTCAGTATTGTTATGTGGTTACCGGGGAATCGAACCTGGGCCCTTGCGCTTGCAAGACAGGCGCCGGAACCACTGAGCTAACTCCCCGGCCCCTATTGCATTTTAATTTATCTAGAAGATTTTTGAAGTTGGAAAGTAAAGTTAATAGGGAACTTCCCAGGATAGTGTTCTCATTACTTAGAGAAAGAGAATTTCAGGAAATTATAAGAAAGGTAAGTGGAGAGATTCTGTTCCTACAGGCTACCACTTTATATCCAGTCTTAAGTGTATAGCAAATGTTCAAAAGCTATTTGGAAAGACAGAGGGAAAGATGGAAATGGAAGGGAGTGACAAGCTGGTCTAACTGGATTAGCATTAACAGGCAACTTTCATAGCAATGATGGAGTCTTGAGACAACAATCAGTCACAGTTAAGTGGCAGAATTCTCCGGAGACAGAGGAGTTGGGGTGTAGAGTCTTTATGAGAGTGCTCAGTGATCCTGACTTGCTCTTCTTCCCAGTTGACTGGTTTCCTCAACTGGTGCTTACTGTGTGTTCAAATAGGAAGGAAAGTAAAGAGGGGCATGGAAGAAAGGAAGGAAGGGACAAGGAAAATAGAAACAAAGCTTTTGTGTAGAGAGAAGAGAGAGGGTTTGAGGGGAGGGGAATAGAGTAATGTACCAATAAATGTTTGGCTAAAAAAATTTGCTGGGGAAGAAAATAAAGTACTAAATCTATAGGTTACCTGGAAGTGGTCTAGTATTGGCCATACATAGGAAAAAATGAAATTCTAGTGTGGAAAGAAATGGTAAATAAAATAATCCATTATTTACATTATTATATATTATGACAGGTGGAGACAAGTGCTGAGAAGAAAACATCAAACAAATTAGAAGACATTACTACTTATAATAATCAAAGAAGACTTCAGTAAGAAGGACATTTGAACAAAGATCTAAAGGAAGCTGGAAGAGGAGCTGTGCGAGTACCTGAGGGAAGGGCATCACCAGCCCAGAGAACAAGCACAGAGCTCTGAGGACAGAGTCTGATATAGGTAAGCAAGAAAGGATCGACGATCCAGATTAGAGAGGAGGACAGGACAGAGAGTACTAACAGGCAATGAGAGGAAGCTGTGTTTTGCTTGACCAGTGGGAATTATAATTACTTTGGTAAGAAAGTACCAAAAGCTGGGAAAGGCATTAGCAAGTTTTCAAGATGAGGAACATAATCCTGCTTGTTTTGTAAAAAGTTACCATAATCCCAACATTCTGGAAGATAAATCAGGAGGATCACAAGTTCAAGCTCAATCTGGTAACTGCAATTTAGGAGACCCTGTCTCAAAATGAAAAGTTCTTTTTTTTTTTTTAGGTTTTTTTTTAGACAGGGTCTCGCTTTGTGGTTCAGGCTGGCCCTGAGCTCAGCCTCAAACTCACATCACAGCAATCCTCCTGCCTCTGCCTCCCGAGTGCTGGGATTACAGGCGTGAGCTACCACGCCCAGCACTGTGGTATGTGGTACTGGTTGCTGCTGGGTGTGGGTCTCCACACCCAGTATTGTTATGTGGTTACCGGGGAATCGAACCCGGGTCCTTGCGCTTGCAAGACAGGCGCCGGAACCACTGAGCTAACTCCCCGGCCCTCAAAATGAAAAGCTTTTTAAAAATGGCTATGTCCTGATTCTCCAACTCTGTAATCAATGTTTCCTGCTTTGTAATACCTACTTCACAAATTAGTACAGTGTCCGATTCTAGTTTCCTTTAAGTCAGTCAGGATGAGACTTTGATCCCCTGCTGGGCAGTCAATGTCCCTTTTCAGCCTGAAGCAGTGATAAGGACTCTCTGCATCTCTTGAGAGCAGGAATGAAAATCTCATGGGGAAAAATGATGTAAGATAGAAGAAATAAAGATAGGTAGAAAGGGGACAAGGAAAACAGTTTTTCTTAGTTTGTTTAAGATAGGGTCTTTCTGTGTAGTCCAGACTGGCCTCGAACTCACTGTATAGCCCAGGCAGGCCTCAAACTTGCCACAATCCTCCAGTCTCAGCCACCCATGTGCCAGAATTACAAGTGTACACCATCACTCCTGCCTGGAAAATCATTATTTGAAAAATATTGTACTTTTAAAAAGATAGCAACTTCTAGTTACCAAAGCATTAATTTATGTTGCTTTGCTTCCAGACCCAGCACTCCCAAAATTCCTTAAGGATACTCTCTAAGTCTGTAAATTAGCTTAGGGGGATAAGTTAGCAGCAGAAATCTGATTTTAAAGGAATAGACTGAGGGAAAGAAAAGAATGCTTAGGTCATCCATCTTTAAAAAACACTAACACTGGGGCCAGGGATTTAGCTCAGTGGTTCCAGCACCTGCCTTACAAGAGCAAGGGCCTGGGTTTATCCCCAGGAACCACATACAACAATGCCAGGAGTGCAGATTCACACCCACCAACAATTAGTACTACATACCACAGTGCCGGGTGTGGTGGCTCATGCCTGTAATCCCAGCACTTGGGAGGCAGAAGCAGGAGGCTTGCTGTGAGTTCAAGGCTGAGCTCAGGGCCAGCCTGATTTACAAAAAAGCAAGACCCTGTCTCCAGAAAAAAAACAAAACAAAAAAAACATTAATAGTAACTACACACCTTTTGCCTGTAAAATGGGCCATTATTTTTTGGTGGGATGGATCAATATTTTTTCTTTTTCCTGTAAGTCAAGACCAAGGCAGTAGTTCTTGTAGACTTACAAATTCCATTGATTACCAAAGCTGAAGAGAAACAGAAAAATGTTCTATGTTCCAGAAAATAATGTCACTTTCTTTTGAGGGCTGTTACTATTACTTCTTTGGGTGTATACTTGTTTATTTTGTTTTGTTTTTTAAGACCAGGTCCCACTATGTAGACTAGGCTGGTACTGGCCTCACTGTGTAGCCCAGGCTGTCCTCAAATTGCAGCAATCCTCCTGCCTCAGCATCCCAAATACTGCACTTACAGGCATGCATCACTATACCCAGTGATTGTATACTTCTGAAAGACCCACCGACCCCATTTTTGAGAAA
>PVIR01045934.1:0-10486 GCA_004026965.1 Petromus typicus
CATCATTGCCTACTTTTAAAAGAAGAGCCCTATTGAATTTTATTTCTACAAAAATGAGAATATATGTTTATTATTTGGAAATGGCTAACTACTGGTGTTGAAGTATTATTTACACTTTTATGTCTGTAAAAATTTGTTAAAAACAGTAATTGAGCACACTTTTTAAAATAATCTTTAAGTGTTGTGTACATTAAAAATCACAGTTTCAGCAACTTACTACAAAGTTATTGTTATTTCATGAAGTAAAATTCCCGTATATACATTAATATGATTTAAAATACATGAAAAAATACTAAAACCTGGGGTTACTGGAGTGTGTACAGTTGTGTTCTCATTTTCTGTGTTTTTAAAAATAGTTCTTAACTGGATTAAAAATACTGTTCTTGAGTACTTCAGGTAGCCTATGTCAGTATTATATTTGTGACTAACAGGGGAGCCCTGAAAACAAATAGAGGTGTGGTGTTTTGTGGACAGAAACCAAATGAAAGAAGCTGTGCTTAATATTGTATCAACTTGAGTTTTGTGTCTTTTTTTGATAAATCTGGTCACACTATTCATAGGTTTATAAGCAAAGTTTGAACATCATATATATTCTTAGGATGCTCTTTAATCCTAACCTGCCTCTGACCCTGCTGTCTAGTGTAGTTTAAACAGCTCATGATTATGAAAGAACGATTTCATTTCTTTTGCCCATCTCCAGTTCCTATATGCACCTGGCAAAGATAGTTTGGGGACTTTCAAAGTTTTGAAAGTACTGTTATTGGTATATTTGTACCAGTATGTGTAACTCGTTAGAAAAGCTCTTTTTAAATTTAATATTTTAAAAGTACAGCACTTCTGTAGTTTGGAAGATTTCACTAATAGTTACATCCATTGGTTAGTCTCTTACTAGTACCTACCACAGGACAAAAGAGAATCAATATGGAAGCCTTAGGGGTAATGGAGCGGGGGCCCAGAGGGTTTTTTAAGTGTTTTGAATCCATCCACTTCCTTATACCAATGTGATAAGTGGAAGCATATTCTCATACATTTAATGGATATTCATATCTCTCTCTGTTATTTTCAAGTTGAAATTTCTATTAACATTTCCTTACTGTTTACAATTCTGTGGTTTTTACATACAGTACCTATGGTAGAAATTATGACTAAAATGTTTCGTATATAATAACACATTTTGAGAAGATGAGCTCACAGTTCTTTTGGATAATTTCCCATCCTTTTATTTTGGTCTCTCTTAAAATTCCAACCAATGTTTTGTACACTTAAGTAAAGGACCCATAGAATAGCAGCAGCTATTCTGAGCTGGAATTGGAAACTTCTGAAACTCAGGAAGTTGTTCTGACAATGTTTTAACTGCTCTTATATTAAGAAAATGATAAAAATGTATAAAAATGACAAAAATAATTTGTGCTTTTTTTTTTTTGCCAAGTGGTTTTTCTACATGCTTTCCTGTTGTAGGTGAAGTTTGATATTTCTGTGTAGTGGTAAAATACTGCTTATTTTTTATTGATATGTAAAGAACACAGATTTAAATATTTGTGTGGCCAAAAGAGTGTCATTTAAAAGGTAAAGTAAGTTTATATAGAATCTATGTTAATGGTGCTTATTTTAAAAATGTAATTTGTTTACTGTATTACTTAATGCCTCTTTACAGAATTTAGTAGAGAAACCAGGCTAGGGGACATGTGCATCCTGAAGAGCCTTTTGTAACTTTATGTTGTATGAGGACAAGGTTTTTCTTCATCATTGGGCAGTTGACTTTTATGGTCCAGGTGATGAGCCTGTTAATAATAAATAGTTAAATTAACCTTGAGACTTCTTATTAAAATGTAATATTGCAGCTATGAGAAAATATATTATAAAATTTTTAGATCATATATGAGATAAAATGTTTCTATTGTATTATAAAGAAAATGTAATTTTGCTGTTAATTCTTGTACTTTTTTATTGAAAATGTTTACAATTTTGCTTTTAAAATTTCTTATGAAGCCATTTGCAGATCACACATTTAATAAAATACTTTAATCACATTTTAGTGTAAGAAAATCTTTTGTTTGATACAGTAGGTGTGGTGGCTTTAATATCAAAGAATATTTTTATGTGTGGCTTTGTAATTGAGGGGGACAAGGGTCATGAAAGTTTCATTTCTGTACCACAACTTTCCTTCTAGTTTATTTTGGTGTAGCAATTGATGATTGACTTTGAACTAGATAAATGGATTAGCCAAGGCTTCTTTCTTCACTTTTGACTGGCATCAAGGTTAATAATTGTCTTTTAGGGACTTGAGTAATTCCTTCAATAACATTAAGAACCTCATTCAACTGAATAAAGGAGAATAATTTACTTATTTAGGAAGGACTTGATATATTTATTCAGTAAATGTTTATTGAACTCTTATGACTGGGGACATACATTAGTGTGAGACACATAGCTTCTCTCCACAGGTATCTTATATCATAATTATTCCACAGTGTAGCCAGCCATTATGTGTACAGTGATTTTTACTCTGGAATACTTCATATATATTCCATTTTACATTTCAAGAGATGTACTGCATAGATGTGCTATCCAAATTTGATGGATAAAGATATGTAAAATAGAGATATCAGCAGGATTGCTACTGAGTGGCCAAGATACAGCTCCAGCCTAGGTTCCCAGACTCCTACTATAGAGCAGCTGAGTCTGTCATAAGAGCAAGAATAGTTGCTTAAAGATAAATAATATCCCCTCCTGCGAGATATATGGCCGCACAGTATATGTCTATGAATTCTGCGGTCTGTGGGACTGGCTTCCTCCTTTATCTAAAGAAGTTGGTATTTTGGGAAAATTCAAATACCATTGGAAAAAAGATTTATTTCTCTTTTACTCCAGATAGAATCCAGGACTGTTAGGAATGCTCTTCTCTATGAAGGTTTTGGAGGCCTGCGATTCTGTCTGTCTTTTTTTTTTTTCAGTTTTTTTTTTTTTTTGAGACAGGATCTCACTTTATAGTTCAGGCTGATCTGGACTTAGCCTCAGACTCAGCAATCCTGCTGCCTCTGCCTCCTGAGCGCTGAGATTACAGACGTGAGCCACCACGCCCGGTTAGGATTCTTTTAGTTTACTAGGTTGACACATCTAGGGTTGACATTTATTTTTGTAGGTTAAGATAGGTGGCTAAAGCTGTAACTCCCACAAATTCATTCTCCTGAAGGAAAGACGAAGAAAAAGAGCTGAGGGTAAGGGCCAGTGATCTTACAGATCACTCATTTTTGGAAGGTGTCATAGGGCATTTCAACTTATATTCTA
Source organism: Petromus typicus (assembly GCA_004026965.1). Taxonomy (NCBI): domain Eukaryota; kingdom Metazoa; phylum Chordata; class Mammalia; order Rodentia; family Petromuridae; genus Petromus; species Petromus typicus. Next base: position 3,289 of record PVIR01045934.1, read on the forward strand.
TAGGCCAGAACTTAGTTATGTGGTCACATCTTGCTGCAAGGGAGGCTGGGAAACTTTATTTCAGACTGCCATATATGTAGCTAAAATGTGGGTGTTTTCCAGGAGGAAAGAGAATGGATATAAGGAGAATGAATAGTAATCTCTGCCAAATTATATTTTATCATGATATCCAAATAATATGAAAACTTTTTGAAAATTTTTAATCCATTCCTTCATCAGATCTTTGTGGATAACTTCCATATACTAGGGAAAATAATGAAATCACAGTTGTCTGTGTTTTAACTTTAAATATTTAAGTGATCTTATTTCCCAACCTGGCTGACAACCACTGTTTCCTATATGTGTTCGATGTGTGTTACTGGTTACTCAGACTGACTCTCCCTCTGGGAAACTAAAACCTCTGAATGGAAATACTAAAGACCTTGAAAAGGATTGGGATAAATTAGTAGGAGCTTGTGTCAAAAGTGAGTGGAATTCAGAGGCACTTTTGCAGAAGGAGCCCCTTGGGTCCAAGGATGAAAGACAAAAGCTAGCAGACCTAGAGATTGATAAAAGATGCCCCATAAAGCTAACATCCTAAAGGACTTTGATCACAAAGGGATGAGGATAAGTCAAATTTTGCCCTTCTCACTGCCAGAAGACTGAGGAATATTACCTTGACACAGCACAAGACATTTTCAGACAAAACCAGATGATGTGTAGTCATTACTGACCCTCACAGATTGTCACCCAAAGTCACATAACCAAAGGTAGTAAAAAAAAATCTTGAAGCCATCAATTGAGTTTAAAGAGGCTGCAGCCTGCTAATGTCAGTTTCCTGCCTGGGAGGTGGGAGGAGCAAATGTCAATCTTTTCAGAGAGAACGCACCTTCGCCTTAGAAGGTTAAAGCTGAGCCTATAGATCAGCGATGGATTTACAAAGCATGTCATATACCTTTATTGGGAGACAGTCATCAAAACAGACTGTGGAAAACTAAACTGATTTCTTCAAAAACAACTGCAAAGAAACTGAAACCACACAGAAGAAGGGAGTGCTTAATGCAGTGTGACTTAAGGACACCAACCTTTGGGTTGGTGGACCCTGTCGAGTATTGGCTCAGCAAAGATGATACAACACAAGAAAACTGTCTAATGATAAAAGACAGGTGTGAACATTGGATATTTATATTAATGATTGTTTTGTAAGAATGATGTGGTTTTAAAGAGTATTTTTTTTTTTTAAGATACATAATGGAATGTGTGCACAAAACCCGGTTGAGATTTACTTTAGAAAAGATGGAGAAACTGCATAGGGGAACTTAATGTAATGAGTTTGGCTATAAGTTGGTAAATGTTGTAGATTATTCTGAAAAATGTCTCCGTAATGTTACTTCATGGGACAAACCTGAGCAGTAGATAATGACCTCTTACTCCTGCTTCTTATACCTCGCTGGGGTATGTCTGATTGGTGGAAACTCTCATGAATAGAATTTTACCTGCAAGAGGGGTCTGGGAAATATAGTCTTAACCTTTCCAGCCTCATAGGACTGAGTCTCCTTTACTAGAGGAACTGGAGAATGAGGATTAAATGTCTGTGTCTACTGTGCTCATGGTACTTGTTGAGCCATGCACCACAAATGAAGTGGGCTGACATTTGTCACAAAAGCCTTGCATAAGATGCAGAAATATGTTAGTGAGATCCCCAACTCTAGGATAGAGTAAGCCTGTCTTGCAGAGCACTGATTTTACTCAGTGGCAAGTAATAGGCTTTAATGTGGCTTGTTTGTGAATAAAAACAAAAAGTGGATTTGTTACAGAGAATACAGATATTTATCTTTAAACATAAAGAAGAATTCAAAGCAAGTAATATTTTACTTAAGAAACTTACATCTTGAGTGTGATTCTTTAGAGTGTACACAATCATCTATAAAATGCCGAGGTAAAATACAGATTTCTGCTCTCCAGAGTTCCTGAATCCATGTCAGATGGTTGGGCCCTGCATTTTAAGTAAATACCCCGGAGGATCTGAGGCCACTGGGCACAGCATAAGAATAAAAGCCCAGCACCCAAGCTTTCTCCTTACCTGCTATGGGTGCCTGTTCTTAGCTTCTCTCCAGTCTTCGTTTGCAGGCCCTCAACCATAATCAATTTTTTTTTTTTTTTTTTAGGATTTTTGAGACAGGGTCTCGCTTTTGTGGTTCAGGCTGGCCCAAAGCTCAGCCTCAAACTCACATCACAATCCTCCTGCCTCTGCCTCCCGAGTGCTGGGATGACAGGCGTGAGCCACCACGCCCGGCACTGTGGTATGTGGTACTGGTTGCTGCTGGGTGTGAGTCTCCACACCCAGTATTGTTATGTGGTTACCGGGGAATCGAACCCGGGCCCTTGCGCTTGCGAGACAGGTGCCGGAACCACTGAGCTAACTCCCCGGCCCCATAATCAATTTTGTCATGGGGAAACCTCTACCCTTTTAAATGAAGAATAACTTATTAGCATTTCAGTGGTGGAAATTGAAACAAAGAGATTCACTGTCTGCCCAGTGTTACAGAGACAGAAAGTGTGGGACCAGGATTTGGACACTCAGGCACAATGCTGGATTGCTTTTCAACAGTAGAAAACTTAAATGGCTGTGGTGATACATGTCTAGTTGTAGCGGTTTAGGAGGCTGAGACAGGAGGACTACAGATTCCAGGCCAGCCTGAGCCATTTAGTGAGATCTTAAACACAACAAAATAGCCAACAGTTTTAATGAGAAGAGCAAGGAACCTGAACCTTCATGGCCTCACCTGCCATTTCCTGAAGGTCTGTCAGGCTTCATTAAGAATCTCTGCAGAGGCCCTTTATGTTTGCACTGATTCCTCAGAGCTCCTTTGCCTTTGTGTTTTTGAGACAGCATCTCACTGTGCAGCCCAGCTTGACCTCGACCTTGACCTCGAGGTGATCCTTCTGCCTCAGCCTCCTGAGGGCTGAAATTAGGAATAGGGTGTCACCATGCCTAGCTTCCTGAAAGTTCTTAAAGCTTCTGTCCACTGCCAAGTTTCAAAGCTCTTACATTTTAAGTTTTTGTTATAGCAAAGATTCTTTTGGTTTCAAAGTTTGTATTGCCTCTTGTGTGTAAAAAGTTACTCCAAAACTTAGTGGCTTTTAACAATAAACATTATCCTCAGAGTTTCCCAGGATTCTGGTAGTAGCCCACTTGGGAACTTCTAGTTTGAGTTCTTCATGAGGTGACACCCCAGCTGTTGGGCATCAGTCCCAGAGTGGGTTTGTGGTATTCACTTCCATGGTGAATTCACTCACCCAGCCATAGATCGGTGCTTGTAGGTGAGAATCAACCCTGGTCTCTCCCGCGTGGGCCTCCCCACAGCCGGCTCGGTGTCCTCACAAGATGACGGCTGGCTTTCCCCGGAGTGGAGCCTCCAGGGCACACTGGAAGCTGTAGTGTTTTCTGTGTCACAATGTTGGTGTTGTACTATTGGCTGCTGAATTAGGTTAGAATCAGTTTGCTAAGTTTGACTCACAGAATTAGTTCCACCTTGGAAAAATGGAATATCAGAATTTGTGAGTGTATTTGAAAAGCTTTATGCCTTCCGTGGGCCAGGCAGCACAAGGTACTTTGCAGATACCTCCGGCATAGTCTTCATAACTCTTAATATGTATTCTTGCCCACATGAGAGACACTGTTTACCTACACAACGGATATTCTTAGTACTACAACTCTTCTTCAAGTAGCTGCTGGCAATATGCTGTGGGAAGACTGGCACTTCTACCCCTGGGGATGAGTTATGGTCGGTCACACGGCCCACTGAGGTAGTTCCATTTCCCTTTGCCAGTGATCAGTTGTGGGGGAGATGCACAACCGTGCCAAAGAGAATTCTAGTAGGATTGTTGAAGGAAAGGCTTTTTTCCACTTGCAGAGAAGCGTGTGGATGGAAATATTCCTTGTAAGCTGTATTTCACAGCAGTATGTAATGCCTGGAGTCGGTCACCACGCTGAAACCATCAAAAGATGAGCTGAGGGCTGAAGACAAGGATCGTGGAGAATAAAAGGGGGGACATCTGTTCTTGGTGTCATCACTGAACCCCCAGGATTTGCCTCTGGAATTGACTTTTTGTTGCCTTTTTATGAGAAATTATAAGCTAGTTTGAGTTGGATTTTCTATTATAGTTGAAAGCATCCTAAGAGATATACCTCATTTTACAAATCAAACATTGTGCCCAAACTTACCCAGTAATACACAGCAGAATCAGGTTTCAGAAAGAAAGATGTATTTCTTGTTATATCAAGTGACTTTTCTCCATCAATTTTCAGGAATCAGGAAAGAACCAAAAACATCATTTGGTTTTTAATCAGAGTTAGTGCTTGGCAGTCAGGTCTGTCAAGGAGTCAGTGTAGGAATGGAGGCGGGATTCAGGGTGCTGTTGGCATACGGCCAGAATGGTGAGAAAGAGGCCAGGTAAGACACGGAACCCAGGAACTCAGAGAGTGCTGACCGGGGGAACGGAGCGACTCCTGAAAGCATAGCCAAGGTCGAGAACAGACGTGGGAAGTCTGAGACAAGGAAAGTGGGGGAGGTTGTAGGAAGGGAGAAAATGTCAGGCCTCTAAACACTGAGGATGAGGATAGTAGTCCCCGCAGAATTCAGTTTGTGAGTGAGCGTGGAGATGGTGGTCATCAAGTAGAGGAGGTCAAAGAAATCGCTCCAGGTTTCTAGACCTCTGTATACGTGTTACCCAGGAAGGTGACAGGCGATGCAGCAGAAAGATTGACAGCCAGTTTGTTGGACGTACAGTGAAGTTAAAAACATTTTCTTCAGTTGTGCGGTTCTGCCCTTCACACTAGTAGGATCTGACTCAGAGCAGCACACCCCAAGGAAAGCCTCCGAAGGAGTATTCCTCGAGCCTCTTTTGCATGGCCTGGAGGGATGCGGAGGGCTGGGCACCACAGGAGCTGAGAGGGTTGAGGATTCCCTGCTCTCAAGATGCTTTGCAGGTGGACCCAACTCTTATATGAAGTCTCTCCTTTCCTGTCTGTTTACCCATCTGGATTTACAAGAACCAATACAATACACATTTGAAATTATCCACTATTTTGGATTGTTGCAGTTTCACTGTTTCTAGGAACAGCTGAGGGTTGTTGGCCGCTGTCCTGAACCTCCGCCAGGACTCTGAGGTGGGTGGGCGGGGAAGCCAGAAGCCAGGTATTATGCATACCAGCTCACTGTCTTCCATCTCTAGGCTCCCCCCACCCCGTTCTGTCTTTTCTTAGGTAAAATTAATTTCTTCCTTTGAAAAATAATTTCTGGCAATTGGTTACTCAGGCATCTTTTAAAATCCTCTTATGAATTTTATATTATACTTGTGATATTGGTTTGTTTTTTTTTTTTTTTTTAGGTTTTTTGAGACAGAGTCTCGCCTTGTGGTTCAGGCTGGCCCTGAGCTCAGCCTCCAACTCACATCACAGCAATCCTCCTGCCTCTGCCTCCCGAGTGCTGGGATTACAGGCGTGAGCCACCACGCCCGGCACTGTGCTATGTGCTACTGGTTGCTGCTGGGTGTGGGTCCACACCCAGTATTGTTATGTGGTTACCGGGGAATCGAACCTGGGCCCTTGCGCTTGCAAGACAGGTGCCGGAACCACTGAGCTAACTCCCCGGCTCCATACTTGTGATATTGTTAGCTAGAATTTCTGAAGATAGTCTCTCCCTCCGCCTTTGTGTTTCTTGGTGCCTGTCCTTGCTGCCATATTAATAGTTTTAGGCCTGCAATTTTATTAAAGCTAACTGAAATAATTTCTGGAAGTAGGGAGAATAAAAAATCAGTTCATAAGGGGAAAAAAAAGCAACTTGCAAAAGACTACTCAAAGTATGATTTTGTGTTTTTAAAGGGTACAGGTGGGGCTGGGGATGTAGTTCAGCAATACCGCACCTGCCTGGCAAGCTCAAGGTCCTCAGTTTGATCCCTGGTGCAAAATATATCAATAGATCTATATGTAGATATAGATATGTAGATAGATTTCTGTATTACTGTATACATCTTAAAGTGTACACACATACACACATAGTGCAAACCCACACATAAAACAAATACAATGCATTCTGGGACCCTAAATGATTCACCTTCAGAGATGAGTACAGAAGACAATATGATGTAATTCTGATTTTTATTTGTATTCCTCAAAGAACTTTTATGAAACCCTGGTGTTCTCCATCACAAAGGTTGTATAGACATCCCTTCCAGGAAGGCTTCCCCAAGTCTGCCTTCTCCATATATCCTGTCTCCCATTCTCATACCCTAAAATCACCCCTCCCCTGTTTTGTGGTGCTCAGGATCAAACCCAAGGCTTTATGCATACCAGTCGGGCGCAAGGCCAGTGAGCTACACCCTTAGCCCTGGGTATGTTTGGCCTGTCCCTTTTACCAAAGCTGTCTTTAGAGTCTGCAGTCCTGGGCAGATGCCTATCTCATGTCACCCTCCCCTTCCCACCATTTTTTCCTCCTTGTAGCGAATACTCCTAGGCCTTTTAGCTGTAGACCTGTGTCAGTGTCTTTGGTTCTTCACTTATAGCTCTTTCTCCTTTCTCATTTATTCTGTCTGCATAAGGCAATAGAGAGCTGTAGTAAGAAGTGCAATATGTATATACAATGTAATAGGCGTGGGAGTCTGAGGTAGGAGAGGGAGAATTTACTTTTGTTGTCTGGACAATGTTTTTAAATAATAATTTTAGAAAATGTTTTAAAAAATAAATACAATAGGTGTCTAAGTATGAAAAAGTCAAAATTGATACTAGTGTGAATTATCTAGGCTATATATATATATATATATATAGTATATATATGTATATATATTTTATATATATTTTTTCTTTTCAATAGTTCGTTTTTAACTGGCACATAGTAATTGTGTGTATTTATGGAGTATAGTGTGACATCTCAGTACCTATATACAATGTGCATTGCTCAGGGTAAATTGTATCTTTTCTTTCACATTTTACCTTGGGTTATGTTCTAGTATCAAACATGGGATAGTGGAACAGGCATCTGTAGTGCTCCACCATTTCAGAAAAGGTAAGAATCTACCTTTTCCAAAGTCTTAAATTGACATCATAACTGCTAAAGAAGGGAGAACAGATCCAGGAGAACTAATAAGTGAGTAATTGGAGTTATGAAAGGAAAAAGTGGAAAGCCAGATTTAGTAGAAACAAATTTCTGAGTTGGAT
>PVIR01045935.1:0-10490 GCA_004026965.1 Petromus typicus
GTGGTCGTAAGAAGTGGGGAAACAGATTAATAAAAAATATCTGATAAACCAAACAGTGAATAAAAGCAATAAAATAAACAAAGAACAAATATGAGCAATAGAAATATATTAATATGGTAGATGTAAAATAGGCACACTGGTAATTACAATAAATATAAATGAAATAAAAATTTCAATTAAAAGACAAAGATTGTCAAAGCAAAGATTGTCAAGGCAAAGACTGACAATGAATTTCAAAAACTGATATATTAACAAGAGAATGTTTTAAATAGACTAACAAATATTGAAGGAATATAAAAAGACACTGCATGCAAGTACTAAAAGAAAGCTGTGATCTCTGTACTGACATCATACAAATTAGACCTAATGTCCAGAAGTGAGAGTTCATTGTTAATAATGACTGAGAATCACATTGATGAATTGAAGTTCGTCATTAACATACTTGAGTTCATCTGTTGGATAGTTTCTGATGCACTGCGAGCCTCCCACACCAAGTGATCACATCTTCACTCTTCTGCGGGGGTGGGGGTGTCTCTAAAATCCCGAGAGCATGCATAGCCTAGTCAAGTGGGCAAGCAAGTGCGTTGGGGTACAAACTTCAACAAATGGAACACAGCACCTGGAAAATAAGTGTTTTTTATCATTTTGTCCAATAGTGGCCTTCTTAGTAAGTTCAAGGCCAGCCTGAAGTACAAAAACAAAAACAAAAAAGAGAGAGAAAAAAGAAAAAGAAATATGATACTCTAGAAGAGAACTAAAAAAAAAAAAAAAGAAAACTTGAACTTGAAAAGGGAAATTAGGTAAAACTAGGGAAATTTAAAGTGTAGGCTCTTCAATAACAAGATATAAATATTGGCTCATCACATGTACAAAACATATATAATAATTTCTGTTAATAACAGAAAACTGGGATGGGGTTATGGAAATTTTGCGCTACCTTCACAGGTTTCTGGAAAACAAAATGTCTTTTTAAATGCAATACAAATTATACTACTCAAAGAAAAGAGACATCTTGATATAAAACTAAAAAAATGTACATAATTGATATTCTGAAAATTACAACATGCTAATGAAATAAATCAAACATCTTATAAATAAATGGAGACATACTGTTTTCATGGATTGGGATACTCAGTGATATACACAGAAGACAATTTTCCTCATACTGATGTACAGGTTAAAGTAATACCTATACCATTCTAGCAACATCCTTGAGAATATAGAAAATGTGTTTCTAAATATTTATGAAAAGACAAAAACTATGTTTAAAAAGAAGAATTAAGTCAGAGGAATCACTCTATCCAATTTCCAGATATACTGACAATAATCAGAGCTGTGTGAAATTGGCGAATGGAGCAATATACATATCGACAAAAAGAAAAATTCTAGAAGAAATCCTAAGTAAAGCAATTTGACTTTTGGCAAAGGTACAAAAGTAAATGAATGGAAAAAAGATAATCTCTATAAAAAGTTATGGTGGAGAAGTTGGATATCACTAAGTGCCTAATAAACTATATCCAAAGTCTTATGCCTTATACAAAACTTAACTGAAAATGATCTTAAATTTAAACATGAATCTATAAAATTTCAAAGGCAAATAAGATATTTAGAACTAGTGGCATACAATGTCTTAGACCTGACACCAAAGACAATTCTTAAAAAGAAAAATATCAGGCCAGGGAGTTAGCTCAGTGGTTCCAGCACCTGTCTTGCAAGCGCAAGGGCCCGGGTTCAATTCCCTGGTAACCACATACCATACTGGACTTGGAGACTCACGCCCAGCTGCAACCAGTACCACATACCACAGAGCCAGGCATGGTGGCTCATGCCTGTAATCCCAGCACTCGGGAGGCAGAGGCAGGAGGATTGCTGTGATGTGAGTTGGAGGCTGAGCTCAGGGCCAGCCTGAACTACAAAGTGAGACCCTATCTCAAAAAAACCTAAAAAAAAAAAAAATCAACCAATTGGAATTTATCAAAATTTAAAAAGCTTTGCTTAGTCATATATCGGGTTAAGAGGATGAGAAGATGTGCTGCATCCCAGAAAGGTAGTTTAGCCCTCCACACACGTGGCAAAGAACTCATAACTAGTATGCATGTATACTCTCAAAATAAAATCATAATTTTATGATTTCAGATTTTATATATAAACTTCAGTCTCCTTCATGTATTTTTATCTGACATAAAACAAGGGTCCAGTTTTATTCTTTTGTGTGTCTCCAGTTTTTTCATCATAAATTATTCACCAGACTTTCATTTCACATTTGACCCGAAAGCACAGGCAACAAAAACAAAAATAGATGAATGAAACTGAATCAATTTAAAACTTCCATATGGGAACAGAAACTACAAAACGAAAAGGCAGGACTTGGATTGGGAAAAAAAAAAAAAGAAAAAACACATACATGATGGGGCAATTATATTCAAAACAGTAAAAGAATTCAATCTGCTGGGGGGGCCAGGGAGTTAGCTCAGTGGTTCCGGCGCATGTCTTGCAAGCGCAAGGACCCGAGTTCAACCCCCAGTAACCACATACCAAACTGAGCATGGAGACTCACGCCCAGAAGCAACCAGTACCACATACCACAGTGCCAGGCGTGGTGACTCAAGCCTGTAATCCCAGCACTTGGGAGGCAGAGGCAGGAGGATTGCTGTAATGTGAGTTTGAGGCTGAGCTCAGGGCGAGCCTGAACCACAAAGAGAGACCCTGTCTCAAAAAACCTAAAAAAAAAAAAAAAAAAAAAAGAATTCAATCTGCTTATTGGCAAAAAACCCAAGTAATCCAGTTTATAATAGGCAAATGATCCAATCAGACACTTTTCCCAAGAAGATATGCAAATGTCCAACAGTACGTGAGAAGATATTCAACATAATTAAGCATCTGGGAAGTATAATTCAAAATAACAATGAGATATCACCTCATATTTGGATGCATGACATCATAAAAATGACATAACAAATGTTGATAAAGATGTAAGGAAAGGGGAACATTTATACATAGTTGGTGGGGATGTAAATTTGTACATTTGGTTTTGCAAAACAGTGTGGAAGTCTCTCAACAGATCAAAAATAGAATTACCATATGACACAACAATTCTACTTCTAATATATATCAAAAGAAAATGAAATCAGTATCTTGAAGACACTTGCATTCTATATACATTATAGTATTAGTTACAACAGCCTAGCTATGGAATCAAATTAAATGTCCCTGAATGGATAATAAAGAAATCATGATGCATACAGACAATGGAATGTTACTGACCTTGAAAGAGAAGGAAGTCCTCCATTTGCAATAACATGAGTGAACCTGGAGAACATTATGCTCAGTGAAACAATCCAGACAGACACAGAAAGACAAATATACTTTCTGGTGTAGTTTAAAACAGTGGAAGTCTCAGAAGTACAGAATAGAAAGGGGATTAGAGTTGGGAAGAGAGGAAACTTGGAAATACTGGTACAAAGATACAAAGGTTCAATTATAGGATGAAGGAATTCTCAAAATCTAGTAAATATAATGGGTGGTGTGGATGTTTTAAAATTGATTGTGATAATCTTCATACAACACACACACATATCGATCATCATTTTATGTGACTAGAATATATTCAATCTTGATGTGACAAATATTGAAAATAAAGAAAATATAATACAAAATCTAATTACAAAAAGTTAAAATCATGTGAAAAGAAAAATTAGATAGCAAGTAAACAGAAGAAAATGTTCAACCTCACCAGACATCAAGGAAATGCAAATCAAGACTATGTGAGTTATCATCATACACCTACCAGAACAGCTAAAGTAAAATCATGATAATAGCAAATTCTGGCAAAGACGCAGAAAAACTGGATCACTCAAACATTGATGGTAGGAACAACCACTTTGAAAGACAGTTTGGCAGTTTCCCCCAAAATGAAAATATTCTTATCATCATAAGATTCAACAAACAAACTGCTATGTATCTACCTCAAAGAAATAAAAAACTGTGTCCCCATCTCCTGTCTATGAATGTTCAACTCATTCAGATCTGGAGAAATGAACCATATTATCAGGATTTGAGTTCCCACTTCAGCACATTGAGCAACTCACCACTCCCAGTGTGAGCTCCAATCTTACACTGTGTTCCCATTATACATAGGCTGGTCACCCCAGGCAGAACTAATACAGGTCAGGCTGAAAAAGATTCAGCCCATGATGACTGAGAGGAATTTTTTTCTAACTCTCATGAGTGAGGGTAATTAAATTATTTTTAAATTAATAAAAGAATCAACCATTTAAAAATTATTTGAAGAGATAAAATGGCAGCTTCTCTTAACGAATAACATGCTAAATACATTGGCTATTTATTTTCCAAAATAATCCTAAATGGCTGCTAGTAGTTAGCACTATTTAGTTCAGACTTTTGAAGCTTTGTCTTGGGGTGGCACCATCTGAGTGGTTCCCCTTTTTCTCATTGAAATGGTCAGAAATGTAACAAAGCGGTAGAAGGAACAGAGATTTCATGAGGTCGCAGACTATGCCATTTATTCCATGTTCAAAGGCAGTAGAAAGGAAGCCAAAGCGATGACTTTATTCCTCTGTGAGAATTCTATTGTTCATCATGTTCTAATTATGAAATTTTAACTTAAAAGGATGAAAGGGTAGCTCAATCCACAACATAAAGTGTATCTTTTCCAGAATAGTTCTTAATGATTTAAATGGCAGGTTTATGTACTCCGGGCTGACCCAATAGTTAAAGCAATATTCTGTAATGCTCAGAGCCATCTGCAAAGCTGCCTTTCTTGATTCACTTGTGTTCCAGACAAATTAGGAGGCTGCATGGCAGAGAGAGAAAACATCGCTAATTTTTAATGACTGTTAGGTGGTTTCAGTGAAATGTAATTGTGGAAACAAATTTCTCAGTTACAAAAAAAAAAAGTGTATAGATGTTGTGCCATTTTCCTCAACTTGAGATGAATACACTTATTCCTTAATCACAGAGAAGAAAAGGCTTTCTAAATTAAACCAGAGAAAATGTAGAACATTCCCACAAAACAGAATTTTAAAATAAAATGAAAAACAAGACTTCAAGAATATTTTCATTCCTTTGGCACACACAAGGGAATTAATGGAAACTGTGACCACAGTAATTCCAAATTAATACATTATATTTGGAAAATCAATATGTTTGGAAACATGAAAAGAGAAAAGCTACGTGAAATGAAATAAGTGTGGGTCATGATATAACTCTGGTTTTCTCCTCACCAGGCACACTCAGACGTATGTTAAAGACATAACTGTCTCCACTTCCACTTGAGGCATTTTTTCAATAAATGAAACTCCAACCACAAAAGCAGTTGACAATGTGAAATTACAAAAAAGCTGTCAGGAGGCCTGTGTGGGAGATACATTCACCATAAGCACCAGTGCTAGGAATCTGAGAAGCTTTTTTAATGGATTCAGAGACCTTTGAAAAAAAAAAAGGTCTCTTTCTCCAGTAATTGAATTTGACACCAACGTTCTTTGGATGCTAGGGCTGCACGGGGTATTTTCCCATCCACATCTAGGCTAAATTGGAGATGGTGACCTCTGATAGACTAGAGCAATCCAGGAAGTAATAGAAACCTCACTTCATAGAAACTGGTGACAGGTTGGGATTAAATGTGAAGCTGGCCAGGAGCAGCCACACTCCTTCTCTGGGACTCACAGGGTTCAGGGAAATGGAGATCTTAAGAAAACATTCTATGAATGCTTCTTTTTCCAACCAGTTCTCACTAAATTAAAAGTTATAAATTAAGATCACCTTGCATTTGAGACACCGGCAAGACTTAGGTACAAGATGGATATCCTAGGTGCCAAAATTCATGTCATTCTGCAGAACTGTCACAGTGACTAAGGGAGAGGGCTGTGCTCAGGAGCACTGATAGGATTTCCACAGAAGGGTCCTTACACTGTTGTTTGAAATCATGAAGAACAGACACACCTACCTATCTACATACAAGGATCTAGGTAAGCCAAGGCACATAACAGATTCTGAAAGTTTATGCAGTCATTTAAAAGAAACAGTTTAAAGAATATTTAATTAAAGTAAATTTCTTAAGCTATACTATGGTGAAAACAAGAGAGATAATTATACATACAATGGAGATACTGGATATAATATTCTATATTCTATAAAGATAGAATATTATTGAGTGCTGATCACTCAGCAATAAGATTATCTAGATCTCCTGTTTTTTATATTTGTTTGTTGATCTTCATGTGTATGAATGGATATGCAGTACTACTATTAAAGAATAGAAAATACATATGGTTTGAAATTTGTATTTACTTATTTTCTTATTAACTGTTAACTCATAAGTTGAGCAAAAATTTGTTGAAAAAGGGCTATTTTGGGCCGGGGATTTAGTTCAGTGGTTCTGCCTGTCTTGCAAGCACAAGGTCTTGAATTCATGGTGACTCATGCTCATCAGCAACAGTACCACACACCACAATGCCAGGCTTGGTGGCTCACAGCAAGTGTCTGTAGTCCCAGCACTTGGGAGGCAGAAGCAGGAGGATTGCTGTGAGCTCAAGGCTTGCTTGAGCTACACAGTGAGCTCAGGGCCAGCCTGAACTAATGAAAGTGAAACCCTATCTTTCAAAAAAAATTATTGGACACCTGAAAAAGAAGGTCTAGGGAATACAGTGTGTTGTTCTTTCCTACACACTCCCTCATTCTGGGATCCCCCCCACCCACGAATACCAAAATTTGCAGAGAAGGAAGTTCTTTGTCAAAAATGTAGTATTTGTATACTGCTTATGCACAGTCTCCTGTATATTTCAAATAAACTACAGAGTACTTGTAACACTAATATAATGTGAATGCTTTATAAATATCTGAACAATGTATTGTTTATGAGAATGATCCCCCAAATCTGTACATGTTCAGTATAGGTAAAATATTTTTTCTAAATTTGGTAGAATCTGCAAAACAAAAAGCTAAAGGAGACTGACTATACCCATTTGCTAACCTATTTTCCAGAAATATAGATAAGAGAAGTTTTTAAAATAGAAGTAGAAAATACAATTTCTTCTGTTATGAGACTAGGGAAAAGATGCAAACGCATACAAACAACCTCTAAAATAGGTATGTAAATTACATTAAACTTTACTATTAAGAGTAGATTGTGTGTCTCTCTGAATTTTTTCCTTAGAGATTAACTGGTTAATAAACTTCACAAATCCATTCTATTATAAATAGTGATTTAAATCTGTAGAAATTGACTGATAGGGATGCATTATTACATAAGGAAATAAAGGCACTTGAATGATATGCTTACTGACAGAATAGATAATGTCATATATGCCTATATCTAAAATTATATATTTCCATAAATAAACATATATCTACAGACTTTGATTTAGGATATTCAACTTAATATTTAAACTTTGTGATGGTCTGAACATAATAAGCACTTAGCAGAACCCAGACTTTGTACTGGCTGTTCTCCTGTGATAGTAAGAATCTGTAGGAGGAAGGTCTTGTGATGTTGAAGACCAGTAAGAACCTGTTTCCTGTCAGCCCCACAACAAGAAGGTAAACAACCTATTTACAGTACGTATTGTGGTGTGAACATTTTTGGATAATGTATTTTGTGTTTTCATATCCCATAACATCAATGAAACACTCATCTGTAATTACAGGATATATGCAGAATGTATTATAAAATTTGGTACATGTTAGATGATTTTGCCCAACTACACCATAGTGTAAGTGTTCAGAGTAAATTGGAGGAAAATTGAGCTAAGCTTTGGGGTTCGATAAGTAGATGAACTAAATGCACTTTCAGCTTAAGTTATTTTCAACTTTTGAAGGGTTTACTGATATATAACTGCTCATAAATCAAGGAATATCTATGCATGTATAAACATAAATATATATCCTTTATTATAAATCATTCATTGACTTGCATGCTCTGTGTGGTAGATAGTGTATAGGTATGAGAAGAAAAAGAGATGATACTGGCTTGGAAAATATGAAAGAACTGAACTGATAATAGGAGCAAGAGCTATTCAGATGTCAAGTACATTGATCAGAATCACTGTAAAATATACATGTAAACTTCTACTTTGTGCCATAACAGTTATAACTGTAAGTGGGATTGTCTTCAAAATAGAAGTCAACTGTCTTCAGCCTGTGAACAACAGGCAGTACAGACGTAAACTCTCTTTCCTTGAGAGAAGGAAAGGTACTAAATAGGCCCAGCAGTTGTTCCACAGTTGCCCTGATGTTGTGCCTAATGGGTTTTTCTGCCACACATTTGAGAGGCAAGGAGGAAGATAGTGAAGGTCAAGAATGCTGAATAAGCAGGAACTTCAGAGTAGTCCATGAAGAAAGCAAACTAAATTTCTAAGAGGAAGTGAATGTTATAGGAATTCACTAGATTGATGGGCTGGAGATCAGACTCAGGGAGCAATAGGATCAGATTCTGCTAGGTTCAGCCGGGATTACTGCTGCATGGATGGAAGCCAGACAGTAAATATGTGACACTGTGAAGTGTTCAGTTATATTAGAGGTCCACTGCAGACCACACTGAGTGCAGTGGATGCTCACTTGACAAAATCCATAGGCTAAAGAAAGACACATACCTTAGACTTTAGCTCAAAGACCAATCTTCACAATGAATAAAGATAGCTTTGACAGGGTCAAAAAAATGATGCTACTTAACTATGAAAGAAAAATATTTCAACATCTGTAGGTAAAGATGATATAAACCACAAATATATCACCGACAATGTCCAAAGACATATCAAAAACTGAGGAGAAAGGAACTATACAATACTGAAATTGAGGGGCTTCGTAGAAGATTAAAAACATCAAAGGAAAAAACTGGATAAGTTGAACACAGATCAATAGAATGTACTCAGCATTAAGGGTACAGAGAGAAAGATTTGAGGAAATGAATGGAATATCACTTCTCTATAAGAAAATATTAGGAAGGAGAAAATTGAACACACAAAAAATTTAAAGAAATAATGCAAGGAATTTCCCGAGTTTAGTAAAAAAGATAAATAATTCCAAGAAGCTGTAAAATATAAGTAGAAGAAAACACAAATAGAACTATATGTAGGCACATCATAATCAAACTGCTAAAAACTAAACATAAAGCTAAATTCTCATACAGGTAACCATGCATTACACAAGGTAATATTGATGACTACGGTATATAAATGATGACTAATGTCTCACCAGAAACAATGAAATGCATTAAAGATGGAATGTCATCTTAAAATCTAAAGCACACAAGTAAAATTAAATTCCATGCCATAATTTTATGTACAAAGGAAAAATCATGCAAGAATAAGAGGAAAATAAAGATATTTTATATTAAAAAGTTGAGAAAATTTATCACCCTCAAAACTTCACTAAGAAAATTCTAAAAGATGCTCTTGAAACTGATGGGGAAAATGGCAAAAGATAAAAATTTACAGCAAAGGAAAGGGGTGAAGAGCATTGGAAACATCAAAGATAAAAAAAGTATACATAAAAGCCATTTCATCTTCCACTTAATATGTAGAAAAATTACATACTTCATCACATACTGGAAAATTACAATGTGTAGTCGGGGTTTAAAATTGTAAAATTTAAGTAGAAACAGAAACAGCAAGAGCACAAAGTTTGAGGAATAACTGGAGTTACACACTTGAGAAGCTGTATTTTCTTTAAAAGATAAAATGTGGGAATCTGCGCCAGGGTTAGAGCTTACTGGCCTCCAGGCCCATGCCAAAAGAGCTCCCAGGGACTGAGTTTAGCAGCAGGTGGCTCAAGAAAAGGGACTGCAGCACCAAGTCTGTGTCACTGAATCTACGCTGGGGTTGGAGCTTGCTGGCTTCCAGGCCCACACCGGAAGAGAGTACAGAGACTGAGGTTAGCAGGTCAGAGTCTGACTTGGTCCACAGCAACTGCAGAAGAACATCCAGTCAGCTTGTATTGGTGAGTAGGTGGGCCTGTTGGAACAACAGCCCCTACCATTTTAGCTGCACAGGGCCTACAGCCTACTGGCCTCCAGGCTGACTGCACAAGTGAGCCCAGAGACTCTGTTTTGCTGAGCAGGCAGGCCCATTGCAACCTCAGGCAGCGACATTGTAGCAGTTCAGGAGAAACAGTCTTTCTGCCTATAAAGCAGACAGGAGAAGGTATTCTGACTGTATTGATTGAGTGCCTCATATGGTGTGCCAGAACTAGGGGTTTTTCTTTAGGTCCCAATACAGACTGCAAAGAACAACCCAGGAAACACTGCTATTTTAAGGTTCCTAACTATTAGGAGGAAAGCGACTTGCAACAAACAGCACCAGAAAACAGGGCAGGTCAGACATGAGGAAACACTCAAAGTCTCAGATACAAAGATCCTCACCTCAAGGTAACACAGGGGGAAGGGAAATAGAGAAGTTTGAAGTCCAGTCTCCAGGGCCCTCAGAAATGGTAACCAAAGCAGATCTAGTAAAATGGAAATCAGAACTGATCTCTGA
>PVIR01045936.1:0-10465 GCA_004026965.1 Petromus typicus
TTGGTTGTACAATAGCAGTTAGTTCCATGTGGTCCCGTTAATCTACTACTGCCTTTGTCATTTATGCTTTTGAGATGATATTTTTGAAAAAGAAAAGTGCTGTCCCAGACCAATGTCACAGAAATTCACTGTTATATTTTCTTTTATTATTTTGACAATTTCAGGTCTTGCATTAAAGTTTTTAGTTCATTTTAAATTGACCTTTTACATATAATAAAATAAGGGTCTAACTCTTCTGCAGATGAATGTCTGTTTTTCCAACCTCACTAAAGAAAGTGTTCTTTCTCCCTTGTGTGTTCCTGTTACTTTAGTTGAAGATAAATTGATCAGAAAAGTGTGGATTATTTACAGGCTCTCTCTCTCTCTCTCTCTCTCTCTCACTGTCTCTCTCTCTATATATATATATATGTATATATATATAATATAATATATTGTATATACATAAAAATCATATATATGAGATATATATATACTTATGAGTATATATATATTACTTCCCATCTGGGTCTATGTTTGTTTTAAGGCTAATACCAGTGTTGTGATCACTGTGGCTTGATAATAATTTTTTTAAAAAAGGAAATGTGCCAATAAAGATTAAATTTTTAAAAAAATTTAAAAAGGAAATGTGGGGGCCAGGGATTTAGCTCAGTGTTTAGGGCACCTGTAACCATATACAATACTGGGCATGGAGACTCACGCCCATCAGCAGTCACTACCACAGTGCCGGGCGTGGTGGCTCACGCCTGTAATCCCAGCACTCAGGAGGCAGAGGCAGGAGGATTGCTGTGATGTGAGTTTGAGGCTGAGGCTGAGGCTGAGCTCAGAACCAGCCAGCCTGAACTACAAAGCAAGACCCTGTCTCAAAAAAAAAAAAAAAAAGGAAATGTGATTCGACAGCTTAGTTCTTGATTCTTAGGGTTTATTTGGCTAATTGTGGTCTTTTCTGGTTCATAAGATTACAGAAGTTTTCTCTAAAAACTGTCATTGTGACTTTGATAAAGACTGTATAAAATGCACATACCCTTTTGGGTAGTGGGTACACTTGAACAACCCGGTGTTCAGTCCCTAATCACAGATGTCCTCCCATGGGTTTGTGCCTGCCTTAGTTTCTTTTATAAATATATTGTTCTTTTCAATATACAAATCTTTCACCTCCTGGGTTATGATTGTAAGTGAAAGTGTTTTTATAATGTCTCTTTCAGATAGTTTATTCTTCACATATAGAAATAGTACTGATTTTTGTATGCTCAGTTTTATATCTTGCAGTTTTATTGAAGGACAATTAAGAACAGTCACACACAAATCAACTAGATAATCTACAGAAATGTATACATTCCTACAAACAGACAAGCTATGAAAACTGTGTCATGAAGAAAGAAAAATAAAGGATATATAAATGAAAATTAATTAACAAAGAGAAATGAAGAAAAAAATATATAACTAGTGTGAACATTTACCCGATAGTCAAAATCTTCCATGAAAAAGCCAAGGATGAAATGGTCTCCTCAGTGACTTCCATCAGACATTTCACCCCTCTACCTCTCCCTGTATCTCTTGCAAATATATAAATAAATATAGATATAGATCTATGTATATCCACAAATAACAGATGTGATATGCCAGAATAAAAATCATACAATTGTCTTAATTCAGAAAGAGCATTTGAAAAAATTTTACATTCTTTCATAATAAAACTAAACAACCAGAGATGGGGATTTAGCTCAGTGGTTCTGGCACCAGCCTTGCAAGTGCAGAGACCAAGGTTTGATCCCCAGTAACCACATACAACAATACCAGGTGTGGAGACTCATGTTCACCAGCAATCAGTACCATAGTGCTTGATGTAGTGGCTCACACCTGTCATACCAGCACTCGGAGGCAGAGGCAGGAGCATTGCTGAGTTTGAGGCTGAGTTTGGGACCTGCCTGAACCTTAATAGTGAAACTCTGTCTCAAAAAACTAAACAGCAGGGCCGGGGATTTAGCTCAGTGGTTTCGGCGCCTGTCTTGCAAGCGCAAGGGCCTGGATTCGATTCCCCAGTAACCACATACAATACTGGGTGTGGAGACTCACCCCAGCAGCAATTAGTACCACATCCTACAGTGCCGGGCATGGTGGCTCATGCCTAATCCCAGCACTCAGGAGGCAGAGGCAGGAGAATTGCTGTGATGTGAGTTTGAGGCTGAGCTCAGGGCCAGCCTGAACCACAAAAGCGAGACCCTGTCTCAAAAAAAAAAAAAAAAAAAAGCTAAACAGCAACAACAAAAAAACTCTCAACAACCAAAAAGCAGGAGAGAATCATTGTATTAAAGGCCATATATGAAAAGCCCACACTTAGCATCATGTTAATGGTAAAAAGCTGAAAGCTTCCCTTTCGGAAGAGGAATAAGTTAAAGATAGCCATTTCACCTGTTTAATTCAACTACTGGAAGTCTTAATCAAAGCAAATGAACAAGAAAAAGAAATTAACTCATGAAAGAGTAAAATCATTTCTATTTGTAAATAGCATGATCTTATATATATTTTTTTAAATCCCAGAAACTCCACCAAGGAACTTTTGGCTGTTTTTTAAATTTCCAATCCTCTACAAAAATGTCCCATATTATTAAGTATGTTACCTTTTTTCTTGCAAATTCTAAGTATTCATAATGACTACTCAAATACTGTTGGCTAATTTTAATATCTGTTTTATCTCTAAATCTTCTTTTTCCTAAATTAATGGACTTTCAAAAACAGCTTAATGTTTAGAAAAAAACTAAGAGAGTACAAAGAGTTCCCATTTATTCCACTCTCATATGTCCCTATATTTTCCCTTATTGCTAACATGTTATATGCCATATTTGTTAATAGTTAATGGACCAATATTGGCATGCTGTAATCAACCAAAGTCTATACTTTGTCTATAGTTCCTTAATTTCACCTAGTGATCTCACCTACGACATCACATCACATTCAGTTGCCATTTCTTTTTAAACTACTTTTGACTATAGCAGTTTATCACACTCTTCTCAGTTTCCATGACATTGACAGTATTGATGAGCACAGTTCACTCTGTAGAATGCCTTTCTTTTGGTATATGTCTGATATTTTTTTCAAAATTAGATTGAAGTTATTGCTTCACAGAGGAAAGTGTTGTTTTCATCACATCCTGTCAAGAGTTCATATTATCAGCATGATTTATGACAGTGGATTTGATCTTGACCGTCTGGCTGAACTAGAGTTTACCCAGATCCTCCCTTGTGAAGATATTCTCTCATCCCTTTGCATCCCTTTGAAAGTCGGTCATGTTCACTTACACTATTGGGACTTACACGGCTCCTTTTGAAGGTGAAGTATTTACATGAGATGCTTGGAATTTTCTACGGAGAAGAAAACTCTTTTCTCTACCATTTATTAATTTATTCAGTTTTTACTTATGTCAGTATGAGATTTTTATATTTGTTTTTACATTGTATTGTAACCCAATATATATTTCTCCTTAAATTTTCCCAGCTTTAACCCTTTTTCATTTTACTCCAAGACTCCTGTGACAAGCACCCTTCAGTGTCCTGAGTGACTGGTGGATGGCTGTACACATGCGTGTGCACACACACACACACACACACATACACACACACACACACACACACCACATATGAGCACTTTTTTTTATGGCACTGAGGATTGAACTTGGCCCCTTGTGCTTCCAAAGTAGGCATGGTATCATTTGAGCTAAATCCTCAGCCCCCATATAAGCACTTTTTAAAACTCTATTGTACTATGTAGACTGCTGGTCTACCTTATGTATTTCCAGCCACAGCCCTAGAGCTAACTATTTCTACAAGGTCATTTGTTTCTTTTAATAGAGGATAGCACTATACTGGAAGCAAGAATCTAGGCATTAGATGATTTTTTTGAATTTATTACAGTGTCATTCATTTCAAACTCTCTGAGTTGAAACATGCCTTTTGACAAAAAAAATCCATGTTAATATTACTTGTCTATGTTATATATAATAACTATAAATATTTATATATGCAACATAACCATCTGTATCTATATTGTTAAACTTTACTTCTTGCTAGTGTAACTGACCTTAAATTATTACTTCCCTATCTTCCTCCCCTTGCTTGCCCATAAATTTTCACTGTAAGGGCTGGGGATTAGGCTCAGAGGTCCTCCTGCATCTGTCCGGAAAGCACAAGGTCCTGACTGCAATCCTTGATATCACATATCACAATGTCAGGTGTGGTGGCTCACACCTGTAATCCCAGCACTCGGGAGGCAGAGGCAGGAGGACTGCTGTGAGTTCTAGGCTGGCCTGAGCTACATAGTGAGTTCAGGGTCAGCCTGAACTACCAAGTAAGACCCTGTCCCAAAAAAAAACTAAAAAAGAGAGATAAAAGAAGTAAAAATCATAAGAAGTAAGAGATAAAAAATCTGGCTCACACTATCCATTTACATAATAACTTAATTCCAGTAAATGTGAATAGCAGTATCAGATTATTAACTTGTGTCTGCACTGAAAATAATTTTATCATCTATAGTAGACTATGCATGTATTTGAAATTTTCTTTGCCTTAAACTTTACCAACTCCACTCATTTTCAGAATTAGGTCAGCACCTGTGTCACAGCCTGCTTTACTCTCTGTGTGACTTCTTACATGTGCATGTGAATCTCACATTATTCTGCCCCCAATAAGTCATCATCAAAAAAAGGAGAGAGGATAAAAAAGAAGGAGAATTTGCAATAATAAAAAATAATATTTACATTTTACTGAACCTCTATCTCATCAGTTTTGCATGCCTTACATTAACTAATACTCTAGTATCTGTCTTTAAGGTAGATACCAAAATACACATATTTGAGCAGAGAGAAACAATGTGCAAGTTCAATACCTTGCTCAAAATCTTTAACTTTATAAGAAAACTGAAGTTCATATTCAAATAACCTAACTGTAAAACTCATACAACCAAACTACCAACTTTTGTATCCCCCAGTGGAAAACAAGAAAAGCACAGTGATGAAAAGGTATCAACTATCATGATTCTTAACATCTATTTCTTTATCATTGACCCAGACCCTAGTGTGATTGTTCCTAGATCACGAAAACCTAAAGTATGGTTTATCTGTGTGTATCATACTTGTAGGTGGATC
Source organism: Petromus typicus (assembly GCA_004026965.1). Lineage (NCBI taxonomy): Eukaryota > Metazoa > Chordata > Mammalia > Rodentia > Petromuridae > Petromus > Petromus typicus. Next base: position 5,138 of record PVIR01045936.1, read on the forward strand.
ATTAGAACTTGCCTTCATGGGATGATTTGCTGAATCTGAAGATCTTTTAAAGTTAGAAAATGTGAAAATCCAAGAATTTTTCAGAAAACATCACGAAGCCTTTGTAAGTCTCATTTCTTGCTAACCAAAATAGAAGTGATGTATAACTTTGCTGAACCTGAGAAATCCTCAGGCAGATAGTGTAACTACAAGGTATGGCACAGATTGATCAGTTTTCTCATTGTATTCTCTCTTTCTGAACATGAATAAAATTCTGTGAACTCAAAGTGGATACATTCCTTGATCCTTCCTCACCCAGGAGCAAAGGAGTACCACTTTCATACCTGATATTTCTTCCACTTCCAGTCATGCCTTACTTTGGTGTAAGAAGAAGATGTTTGGTTAGTGCATGTAAATAAGAATTAAAAAGATAAATGAATATCAAGCAGTTTTCTTCATAGTTATAGAGGGTAGATTCATGCATATCTCAAGTTCTCAACCCAAAGTCATATATTTGACTATGTTGTGCTTATCAGTTGCTTCCAGGCATCCAGAACCTGTGCTTAAACCCGGGGCAGCAGCCAGAGACACCAGCTAATGAACAGACCAGATGAAAGATGTCACTGTCTTCTAACAGGATGTGGAAAGAGATAGCCTTCCCAAATTACTTCATTTCCATTTCAATTACAACAAATATGAAAAAGTATATGAATAATCAGCCCAGTTACTATATATTCTGGTTCCGAACAAAACTACTTCCACTACTCAAAGGTAATACACAAGCTTTTCTTATGTTCAGATATATTCAATATGATTTATAAATTATTCAAACCCAATTATAAAATTCACTTACAATGAACATTTCTCATTCTAATTGCTATTATGCTTACTCTATTTCATGTCTGTGTGTGATGGGATTCTGAAATAGGAGAATCTATTGATGCATTTTCTATATTTCAAAGGCCATAGAGTTGTACCAAAAAAATAGAATGCTATACACAATTTCTAACTGGTAGATGTTTGAAGTACATACTTACTACATTTATTCTGGTGGGTAGTTGGTAGATGTACATAATACATCTTAATCTTTTTTTTTTCATCTTCTATATAATGGAGTACTACTGTGCCATAATGAAAGACAAACTTGAGATATTAAGTAAATGGATTCAATTTAAAAAAATAATATTAAGTAAAGTAAGTCAGACATACAAGCTTAAATATCACAAGGTTTATCTTATATGAGAAACAAAGATGATAGATAGACAGATATGATTGAAAATAGAAGATAGATAAATTAAGAAAACAGATGAAGAAACGGGGGAAGGGAAGAGAAGGAGATGAAAAAAACTAACAGGAAAAATGATGAAAATAGAGATTTCACAAATGGGAAGGAGTTCAGAATTTGGAAGGTACAATTTTATCTTTACTTTTCAGTTAAGTTTTCACACTGATTTAAACTTTACATTTTATTCATTTTTAGCCATACTCTGTATTATCTTCCTGTTCAGTATTTTTTATTGAGTTTATTGATGCATCTTAGGTAGAGTTTATAATCACATTTTATCATTGAGAATTTGCTCCTGTACATGACAGGGCTTAATTCTCAGATTTTCCCATTCCCTTAACCTTCCCTTCTCTATATACAGAAGCTTTGTATTTTTGTATTTTTTCTTCTTATTTTCAACCTTTCCTTTCACTTTTCTCCCCACTTCCCCTCTCCCCCGTTTCCCTTTCCCTTTGAACATTTTCCTCCCATTTCCCCAAATCTATCATACCTTTCAGTCTTCACTTACGGTTTCAGTTTCTTATACTACAGAAATAATTTGGTATTTACATGTATAGGTCCTATTTATTTCACTTAGGAGTATAGCCTCAATGTGTATCCACTTAGTTATAAATGTCTCAAATTTTTCATTTTTTATGGCTGAGTAGTACTCTATTTTATTTTTAAAAATCATATCTTCTTTATCCAGTCATCCATTGATGGGTTTGAGGGCTGTTTCCAGGATTTAATTATTATAAACTATGCTCCTGTACACGTCGGTGCATATATATTACTGTGCTATGAATCTTTTAGTTCTTTTGAGAACATACTGAGCAGGGAATTAGCAGGGTCAAATGGAACCTCTAAGCCTAGTTTTTTTCAGGAATTCCACACTGATTTCCACAGTGGTTGCAGCAGTCTACATTCCCACCTGCAGTAGAGAAGGGCTCCTTTCTCCTCATCTCCTTCCAGCATATAATGTTGGTTAATTTCATGCTAGCATCCTTTCTTTCTGGAATGTAATCTGAAATGAAATCTCTGTGTTGTTTTCACCTGCATCTCTTGAATGACCAGCAATGTTGAACATTTTCCATATGTTCCATCGCTGCTTCTATTTCTTCCTCTGAGAAATGTCTGTTCGTTCCAGATGCCCATTCTTTAATTAGGTCTTTAAATTTGGGAGGGGGGGGACTGATTTATTTTAACTTCTTTATATATTCTGGACAGTAGTCTCTTATCTGGAGAACAGCTAGTAAAACAATTTTTCCACCTTGTAGGCTATCTTTTTGCTCTCTTGGTAATTTCTCTTGCTGTGAAGAAGACTTTTAATAGAGGAGATCCCAGTCGTTGATTCTTTCTGCTAGTTCCTATGTTACTGAGGTTTTGTTCATAAAGTCTTTCCCTATGTCAGTGTCTTCCAGAGTTATAACTAACCTATCTTCTAGCAGGTTTAGTTTTGCTGTTTTAAAATTTAGATCTTTGATCCACTTCAGTTTTAGCTTAGTGCATGTTGAGAGACATAGGTGTAGTTTTAATCTTTGGCAGATTAACACCCAGATTTTTCAGTATCACTCGTTTAAAAAGTTAGTTTTGAATACAGTGCTTGCTGTGGCCATCACAATGTGCACTGTGCTTCTTTGGGAATTTTAAAATCTCATCTCTATGCTCATAACAGGTGAGAAATACAGAGGTATTGATAGCAAAGAGACATTAGTCGTGAGCTCTTCTGAGGAAAGTCATTGGTTTTATCCTCTTTAGAGTTAGACGGTTGGAGTGGTTAGAGAAGATAGGGTCTGAGCTCAGTGCAGTTGGCGAGGAGGCAGGCAGGCCCCAGCCCTGTGTGCCTGTGTCTAATGGTGCCGCCTGAAGTTCCAGCTGACTCCGCTGTGCACTGTTTACACAGAGTGTCCCTGGGTGCGCTCCATTAGCATATGGAAATCAGTGTGGAGATTCCTCAGAAAACTAGGATTAGAGGTCACATTTGATCTGGCCATTCCTCTCCTAGGTATATACACAAAAGAATTAAAAGATTCATATAACAGCAACATATGTGCATCCATGTTTATAGCAGCTCAGTTTGTGATAGCTAAATCTTGGAAATAACCAAATTGTCCAGCAACTGGAGACTAGATAAAGATGTGGTTCTTTTATAGAACGGAGTACTATTCTGCCATAAAAGATGATAAGATTGAGTCATTTATACCCAAATGAATGAATCTGAAGGTACATTCATAAGTGAAATAAATAGGTCACAGATGTCTAAATATCATATCTTTTCTGTGGTGTGAGAAAATTAAGATATAAATGAGTTCTAGTATATACAGTAGATATTGTGAAATAGAAAATATTTTAAAAGAGAGAGGGCATAGGGGTAAAAAACGAGGGGAAAATGTGATAGTAATAAAGAAAGGAAACAAAGTTTATGTATGTAGGGGTTGGGGACTGTAGGATGAGTAGGTGAATTGGAAAAAATGTGAATCAAGTCATGTCATATAGTGGTACAAACTCTCAATGTTGAATGCATGATAGAATCTCTAAAAAATCTTTCTTTCTTAGAAACTTATTTCTTAATTCTGTACAAATGGATGTATGAGATATTCTCTATCATTTAATAATATACTTATAAACTAAAAGATATAAATGCTGTATAAAATCAGCCAATTGTGTTAAATTAGCATATCTGCCTTAACTGTGTCTGTCTTTATTCTGAATAAAAAGCCCTTTAAGATGGATTTTTAAGAAAGCATTTGAATGCATTTTGTTTGGTATTTTATTTATTCAATAAATTATTTAATTAGTGAAAAATAAAAATAACTAATGAGGCTATCTCTTCTCCATTAAGGGTGTTTGGCCCCTTTGTCAAAAATGATCAGTCTCAGTATGTCTGAAGTTGTTTCTGCATCTTTTAATCTGTTCCACTGGTCCTTGGGTCTGTTTCTTTGCTAGTACCATGCCGTTTTTATCACAAAGGCTTTGTAGCATAATTTTAAATTGGGGGATGTGATACCTCCTGTTATGTCTTTTTGCCTAGAATTGCTTTTGCTGTTCTAAGTTTCTTCTGGTTCTAGATTAATTTTGGAATTACTTCTCTAGTTCTGTGAATAGCTCATAATCTCAATAAGTGACTCCTGTCAGTCTCAAGAGCTCCAAATAGAAGTTAGTTTTTCTTTATATACCTCTATTTTTTTTAAGATAGATGAGTCTTAATTTCACTGGAGTTTCCCTGAGAATATAGCAAACAAGATTCACACAGCAGAGCAGGAGAAGACTGGAGAGCAGAGGGTTCCGGCAAGACTTTCTGAATCCATTATAATTACAGAAGTTGTCATAGTTACTCAGGTGCATTTTACAAAGAGCTTAATTAACCAATTAACCCATAGTTTTCCAATAACACAGTTAATCTATAGTTGCCCAATTCTATACAAAGGAGTAGTCTCCTCTCTCAATAGGAATGTTAATACTTTTCAGTAATAACTTTCAGTGAGAATGGTCTCAGTATTTCAGTCAATTTGAGATTGGGAGGAAAATTTGATCAGAAAACAAATCCCAAGTGTTTGTTGTATACATGAAACACATTTAATACAAAAACTAATTCATATACTAATAATCAAAACACAAAAGACAAAAGTCCATGCAGTTTGATCCCTAAAACAAGAATGAGCAGCTATCTTATTTTCAGACCAAGTGGACTGCAAACCAAAACTGATTCAAAGGTCATTATATAGTGGTCAAGGGAACAATTAACCAGAAGAAATAAGAATTATAAATATACACAGACCAATCAATAGGACCCTGAACTTCATAAAACAAACACTATTTATCATAAAATATCAGATAAACACTAACTCAATTATACTAGGGTACTTCAATGTCCCAATCTCAAAATGGATGAACTAGACAAACACACACACACACACACACACACACACACACACACACACACACACACTAAAATATCAGAGCTAAGCCACACCTTTGAACAAATAGACTTTATAGATATCTATAGAGTGCTTCACACAACAAAAGTGAAATAAATATTCTTTCAGAAGCACATGAAACTTTTGACAAAATAGACTACATATTAG
>PVIR01045937.1:0-10485 GCA_004026965.1 Petromus typicus
TTTTTCAGGGTAGCTAAACTTACTTAGGGCCTTACAGAGAACTAATAAGTTTAAATTTTGATAACGTAAACATGGTATTTGATTTAGTTTAATATACATATTTCTCTTTAATTTTAGAGTATATATTATGCTTTAAATTCTTCTCAATTCAGCCTATAGATAGACACTCAAGATATTACCTCAAGTACTTGCAGTTCACATAGCTAAATGGTAGACAAATTCAGTTGTTAAGAGTTAAGATTTTTTTAAAGCTGATAACATGTTTCCAACCAGGTGATTAGACACAAGATAATATCAAAAGTACTCACATAAATGCAATGTCTATTGTCTGTGTATAGTAACTTAAAGAGATTTTCCTTGATCAAAATATAGTCTCCATTTTAAAGTACTTATTGCTATGATTTGATCCTCATGAGTATTAAATAAATTATTATACTATATTTAGCTTGGCTACAAATAAAATGCTAAATTTTCTGTGTCTAAAACAATTAAATTTTATTGAACTATTAAAATGCTGTAAATTAGAGTTTCAAAACTAGATTAAAAACAAGGTTCTGTATTATACTAAAATAATTCCTTGTTTTTTCCATCATTACAGTTTTGGTTGCTAAAAAGTAAACTACAAGGGTTAAAGAGTATTTGCATGTTAACCTATAAAATGTTTTCATAAACTAGTATAATGATTATTGTTTAGCTTATGATATATATTTAGGGACATATGTATACATGTATCTAAAAACAAGATATACCATGAGTCTAAGCTTGAAAGTTAGCTTTCTATAATTAAAACCACATAAGTTGAATACATACAAAATATCTAAAAATGTTATCTTTCATCCAACATATATATTTAGAACTTAGACATATAAAATGATCAGAATTTGGCATCTCCTCAAATCTGATTCCACCATTTAAAACTTACTCTACATCTTCTAACTTTGATTAAACAGCCATTCTGTTATTGTACAGGTGAGATACATTTGTATATTACATAGCAAGTCCACTTATAGTCATTTACACTCTTTCTCAAATTTATAAGAGCTCTATGGCCCGGGGAGTTAGTTCAGTAGTTCTGGCGCCTGTCTTGCAAATGCAAGGGCCAGGGTTCGATTCCCCGGTAATCACATATAATACTGGGTGTGGAGACTCACGCCCAGCGGCAATCAGTACCACATAACACAGTGCCAGTGTGGTGGCTCATGCCTGTAATCCCAGCACTTGGGAGGCAGAGGCAGAAGGTTTGCTGTGATGTGAGTTGGAGGCTGAGCTCAGGGCCAGCCTGAACTACAAAGTGAGACCCTGTCTCAGAAAAACCTAAAAAAAATAAAAAAAATATTATAAAAGCTCTAAAGATATCCTTGAAACACCAGGCGCATGTATTTTATATATTGTGAAATACAGAATACTCAAAGTGAAATAGGGCGAAGGGGGAAAAATAATGAGATTATAACAAAAAAAAAGGAAACAAAGTTTATGTATATGGGGGGGGTAGGGCTACGGGAAAAAATGAAAATTAAATTGTGTCATATACTGGTACAAATTCTCATTGTTGAGTGCAATCATGATGTGTATATGTAATGTACGAATAAAGATTTCAATAATAATAATAATAATAAAACAACACCAGGAGCATGAAGCCAGATTTTGTTAAAAGGAGTAACATTGGGATGTACAATGCCCAACTTTATATTTCAAAGTATTTCAATGGATGAATTTTTAATTTTAATCTTAAGAGTTTTATTATGTTAAGCATTGTGTACTAAACAGGGAAATAAAATATCAATAAAATACTTAAATTTTAATATATGATAAGTATGTGGAATGAACATCAATATTTTCAACATCAACTGTTTGCCTGAATACAAGATTTTAAAAATAACAACAGAAATAAATTCCTATGTGAACTGCAATAACAATGCAAACAAAACTCCACTATTAAATCATCTGTTTCATTTATCACAGCTAGGCAGCCTTCACTCATGGTAAGGACATGTTCCATGCACAAATCTTGCCTACAGTGACAGCACATGTGCATACCTTTCCTTTCCTGCATGGCAGTCCATTCTTGCCACTGCCCTGGTCTTCCTCTTTTGTCAGGAGCTTCCCATTATATTATACAATGTGCACTTGTCAGGAAAATAAAATATTAAATATATTCTGAAGGTTTAGAATAGCATTAACATTTATATCAACTATTTGCTTGCTAAATGTAAAAGCATCACAGTAGAAACAAATTCTTATGTGAAATGAAAACTCTACTACAAAAATAATCTTTACTTCAATTATCATACAAAGGAAGTTTTCATACATGAGAACAGCCACGTTCCCCACACAAATGTCTCTTGAGTGACACCATATGTGTTTGGCTTTCCTGTATGCAGTAGGACAGTCTTGATATCTCACTGGTCTTCTGCTCTGCTGAGGAAGTTCTTGTGATGCTTCGCCTGCCTGTTCACTGCTCTCCTCCAGAATTCTTTTGCAGAGTTCTTTGAGTAGATACTTATTATTCTTCTTCTATTGTAATGGATCATTTATCAGTTATGCTCCTGATCTTGCAATAAAATTTCTCCATGATATTTCAGCTTATTATTTTCTTTTTAAAGCATCAATTTTTTTGTGCCTGACATAAAACACAGCTGCTGGGCAATGTGTCATGTTCTGAGTGATATCACAGTAGTTGCTTAACATGTCAACATCTATTCTATCTTTTATTTTTGTTGTGAAATGTGACCTTTGTGGGTTGGTTTGTGTGGAGGATTCACCATCTATCTTTTCTGCTTCTTTGTTTGGTTTTGTGAGGAAGGATCTCACTACATAGTCCATACTGGCCTTCCATTTACTAGGTAGACCAAAAGACCTTGAACTCACAGAATCTTCTTGACTCAGCCCTTGGAGTGCTGGGATTATAGCCATATACTATTGCACTTGGCTTCACAATGTTTTACCTGTATACAATGTTTTACTTGTATTTGATTATTAGTGTATTTCCAAACATCTTGTCCATTAAAAACAATTTCCAAGTCTGAATCAGTGTCAGCGTTCTGTCTAATAGGTTTCACCCCTGGCAAAAACCTAAAGACATTGCTCAACTTAGTTCTGATGGATTGTCAGGTATTAAGGACTATTATATAGTATTTTGACTAGCCAAATATTTTATATTACTGTCTTCTCCTTCATCTAAGTCAGTCTTCATTCTGTATTTCTGTGTCTGTCAGATCTTAGTAATTTCTTTGGTTTACATGATCCAACTCCTAATTGGTAGCTGAATCATCTGATGACTCACTTTCAACCTCCTCACTTAGTTGTAAAAGTAGATTTTCTGAACTGGGCTATTTCTACAAGAAAAATCAAAAGAAAACACATAATAAAAATTATATATACATGGGCTGGGGATTTAGCTCAGTAGTTCTGGCACCTGTCTTGCAAGTGCAAGGCACTGGGTTCAATCCCTGGTAACCACATACAACAATGCTGGTCATTATTTCAGTGCTGAAACAAAATATTCAACACCTAAAGTTAAAGGGGAAATGTTTTCTTATCTCACAGTCTCTAGAGCTTTCAGTCCATATTTGGCTTGCTCCCAGGTAGACTGGCACATAGTAGACAGAAATCACAAAGGAGGAACAGTTCATGGCACCTACATAGTAGCAAAAGCAGAAAGGAACCTGAGAAGCATTTTTCTGCTTCTTTTATTTTTGCCAGACCACTTAGGGAGGGAACTCCTGTGGCCTCAGATCCTGCCGTTGCCCCATAGTCAACTCCAGTGTCACATACTATAGATCCAACCACTCTGAAAATTCCCCATTTATGACTGCAAGAGGCTTTGAGGGGACATCTCAGCACAAGCATAACTGTAACTGATTAAAAAGTTATTTTCTACTGAAATACAAACTTAAATGTGTTTCAGAGTTAACAACAAAACTTAATGGTTCCGATATAATTATATCACGATTGTCTTGCTAAATTCTGTTTCCTTTGATCTCAAATTCTCTCTGTAAAACTTATAATTGTTATCTGTTAATATTGTACAACTATTTGACTTCTTTTGCTTCACTGAGTTTACTTGTACATTTCAGGTATACATCATGGTCACACTCATCATTTATGATCATTCCTGGATCATCAAGAATTTGACTTTTAAGACAATCATGACTGATGAAAGTTCTGTTATACTTACATTCCCAGGTGCTTGATATCATGAAAAATAATAATTAAGGCTACAGTTCCTACTACAATATTGGTGTAATTAATCTACTGGGTGTTCAACAACTAAGTTTTGGAGATCTTGGCTATAAAATGTAACAGTACTGAGAGGATAATCAATACTTTGATGCTGACCTTCCACAGTCAAAAATAACCCATAATATAAGGGGCATACAGGTCATAGGACCTTAGGATCTATAGGCTCATATAACACTGGTAACTTGCCAACTTCTCAAGAAGAGAGATGACTGGATCCTAAAGGACAGGAGTCAACCATTGTACACTGTGCTCAAAAGAGGTTCACTAAAAAGAAAAATGTTTCCCAAACTTTCACAGGAATCCACATGGTCAAGAACGATCATGACCCATCCTGACAGCTGATCTTGACAGAGGAGCTAAGAGTCTCTGCACATTCCAAAAGTAATCTCTGAAAAGCCTTAACAGGCCTTCATATATATAGAAAGAGGTAAATTTTGATCAAAATGGATCTTATTTTAAATTTATCTTGAACACTCATCAGAAAAGTATAAACAAAATAATATTTAAAAAGTAATAGCAATGTCGGTGAAGTATTAAAAAAAGTTTTAGTTGCTACATTTACCCTTGATGGCAGTCTCCAGCTATACCTTCAGGTGACAACTATTATGGTTCAATAAGAGTAAAAGCTCACCATGACAACTATAAAAGCTAAGCAAGAGACTAAATAACTTAGCTAAAGTTCCTCTATAAAACAGTAGAATCTCTGCATTTTCTTACAACTTTAGGGACTCTTTAGGGACTCATCGTTAATACATAAAACTTGTTTATTTAGATAATTTAAACCAGGTAATAAAAAACTCCTTAAAACCATATATATGTAGACTATGTAGACTTACAGCCAACCCCCACCGGTAGATAGGTCTAGGAGTCAGCCTGTTACAATCCCTACTCCATCCCCTTGAAGGACAATGTCTGGACTTGGCTCCTTCCTCTACATTTCCCAATCTGCCTTTTCATTCTGGTTCTTATATTTGGGGCATAAATTCTTAATCTCTTGGGTAAAATTTGTTTTGTCTCTCATAGAAGTTGTCAGGATCTAAGTATTCATATGTAGGAAAGGAAAGAAAAATATACCAAACTTCTTTGACTGAGTTAAGCATCTGTTGCTGCCAAACTATAATATGGTATCTATCAAAGTCCCTTTAAATTCATTTCCTAGAAAAATTCCCTTACCTGCCATGGCCCCTACAGTGATCCCTATCAACAGAAAGTAGCTAGATTTAGTCTTTACCTTTCCTCCTTTTACTTCTATTTAGTATATTTCTTCTCAGTGGAGAGAATATCATTAATTTATGAATACAGAATCTTGCTACGGGAAGCCTGAGGTGGACTATAAGCCATTCTTATCAAAATTTAAATAATATAGCAAAATAGTGAAATTCACTCCTTCAGGCAGTAGAGTCCAGGCCACATAAAAGAAGATGAAACCTCTTACTTCTAAGCTCCCAGGTTTGTACGAATTTGTAATACAATGAACCTTCCTTAGGAAACATGAAATACAATCCACTAGAGGTACAGCTGCACTTTACTAAGTTCCTTAATTCTGAGATTATAGTGCAAAATAACTAGTTTCTTTTTCACATCCTATTTCACTGCAAACACTATGTAAAATAACTGGATTAGGCAGCCTGAGTTTGAACTGGTCAACTTCTTAACTTCTCAGAGCCACCTGTGATAGATGACCACAAAATGACTAAGCAAATCTTACGTTGGGCTTGGCCATAAATGGCTGTAGGTTAAGGTATCACATGACAGTTGCCTCAGTATTCCTCCTTTGGTTCTCAACTTTATTCTTCCACATTTGCAAAACTGTGAGACTGGAATATACAGCAGGACCTGTAATTAAGCCTTTTTGGAGAATAGGTTTCCAGAATCAATTTATTGGTGCAGATAATGAAGTACTCGGACATCAAGAAGTCTGAAAAACCATTTTACTTTTGCAGAAAGGCACGAGAACATTTTAGCATGAATTAACAAGTGTGCAAATGGGGTACCAGAAGCCTCCTTTGTTTCCTTGTGGGGGAGAAGCAGCTGACCTTCTGCTCCTTGGCTGGTGTGAAGGTTCACCATCTGTACCAGTGTTCTAGTTTGAGTGGCATAGGGGACTGCTGGACAACAGCTAAGGGAGGGAAGAGTAGGTGAATGCAGACTGAAAGTCCTTGGGTATTGATAAATCATCTTTGGTAGTCAGCCATGTTTCCACAATCTAAGCTGAATAAGCATCTTCTGTAAGGCTGTAAGGGGTGGGAGGGCAGCCAAGGGTAAACTAGACTGTAAGCTGGAGGTTCTCCTGTTTGTATCCTTGGATAGAAATGAGTGTACACCCTTACCTACACCGTGAAGCTTACCACTTAAAGATCTTCACATGTAGATGAAGATGGTAACAGGCATATGGAAGAGAGATAAATTGCTTCACTTGTCAAAAATGAGGCCACTCTAAACTAGATGACGACTAGCTGGTCTGCTGAACTGTAAGTCAGCACAGTGCACTGCATGAAAGATGCCCCAGAAAGGTGGTAGAGCACAGGGACCTGAGAGCTGGAGCACAGGAGTGAGGAGAGAGAGGAGAGATGCGGGCAGGCTGCAGTCTCCAACAGCCTCACCCAAGGACCTACTCCCTTAATGAAGCTTCTTCTTCTGTTTCTTCACCTTCAAGTACTCCATTAAGGATTTAGGCTGTGGCTCAGTGTTTGCAAAATTTGTAGGGTACCCTGGGTTCAGTCCTTGTAAAGATCAGACTAGTGTGTGGCAAACTAGCTGGAAAAGGAGGAGTGGTCTGTTAACTACAAAATTCCAGGACACACACCAGGACAGGTCCCAAAGTTCTGCATGGGGACTTCTCACGAGAACTTCTGCAGGTCTTCCTTCTGTGAGCTGGAGGACTGTATGATACAAAAATGTCAGCTACAGTTGAGTTTTTGGCACTGTGATCTTTCATGCATGTGGTCCACCTTCACCCCATAAGGTGCACTTGTGTGCCTATGTCTACTTGCCCCAAACTTGATTGCTAAGCCTGTTTCTTCTCCTACTTTAATAAAACTTTGCTACTGTCTGTGCTTGTCTTGACCAGTTCTCTGCTCAGAACAGAAAGAATGGAGAAACCACCTCAAAGGAGGAGATTTTAGCACCCCAAAACCTGGCAATAGTACAGCTGCTCACTTAAAAAGAATAACAACCCTTCAACAGAACCTCAGTCCAGTGATGAGGTCAGAGTCCTCAAGTTCAATCACCTCTCCAAAGCCCCACTCCAAACACCGCTCTTTAACAGCCACATTGAACACATGAGTCTCCAGAACAGTCTAGATCCAGGTTATAATGTAGGGCCAAAGCAACAAAGTTGAGTAAGACCCACCATGTTTACCAATGTCTGAGTCAACTCACGCTTGTCAGCACAAATGACAGACTTTGAGTAAAGTAAGTGCTATGTACATCCTTGAGATGCTATGATTAATTTAAAACATTATAACAGATTTAATACACATAAAGAACAAACAATTAGAGCAATTTGAAGTTTTTCTTTCAGTCAGATGTTTTAAACTTTTGGCACCACGATTAACACGGAAAGAAGCAAATAAGTTTGATATTTCACAGAATAATATAAAGACTATAACTCACAGTGAAATGTTATATATTTTATGAAGACCTGAAGGGTAGAACTTTGAAGGTTAAAAAATGTAAAGAAATAATATAAGGTGAGAAATGCTAATTACCTTAATTTCCTCACCACACACAATACATGTATTGAATTATCACAAACAACACACTAATACGCAGACAGAACACATAGTAAGGAAGAAAAAAGCAATATACAACTGAAATACAGTTATCTAAGTAGAATATCTCTGCTTATTCTGACTTGAAACCTTGAAGTAAATCTGTTGGCCTTGTTTTTGTTTTCCTAAGGTTCTTATATGCAGTAACATTTCTCACAACATGATCTCCATGCAACTTGAATAAAAACCAACTGGAGTGATTCAGTTAAGGCATTTTCCCCACCCAATAATAAGTGACTCCACTGAATGTTTTCATACTGACTTTGACACTGATTTGAAGACCTGTGACAAAAATGCATCAGCCCTTACTTTTTTTCTCAAAACACCAACAATAAATATATTCTTATTAGGCCATTTGAATTAGCATTTGAAGATGTTTGCAGTTAATTTAAAAATCTTTGCTGCCATTCTGTATTACTAAATGAAGACACATAGACAACAATTAGAATGAACTGGGAAATTTCTGCATGAAATAAAGTCAAATGCACTCATGAATTTAATTTGTATTTTGTAGAAAAGGAATACTGGTGTGCACATTGATTTAAAATTCTTTGTACTAAGGAAGTATAACTAAGGATATAAATCATGACTGTATCATTTAGTTTTACAAAGAAAAGAATATATCATTAATAACAACCCAAGCAAGGTCATTACAGAACCTGTCATTACAACTACTTAATAAAGAAAACAAACAGTAAGTAGGCTTTTAAAAATTCATGTGCTGTTTTAGGACCACAGACAATGTGCTTCAAATAATTTTGTAAAGAATATGAAATTTTTGCATCACTTTTTTGAGAACATTTCAGAGGACATTTTAGTTTTATCAGTGGTAGCACAAATAGTGATGTTGATTGATAACATTAAATAATTGAGATAATGTTAATTCTCATTGTTGTTAATATAACAATGAAGGAAACATAAAACCTGAACCATCTTCTAGGAGAAATCTGGCACTTAGTGAGAAATCCAAATGGTCTAATAAGAATATATTTATTGTTGGTGTTTTGAGAAAAAGTAAGAAGTGATGAATTTTTGTCACAGGTCTTCAAATATGATGTGTTATTGGAATCTTTCACATGGTACCAAAAATGCAAGACCTCCCAAGACCCCAACAAACAGAGATAGGGGCACAGTGAGATACGAACAAAATGTACAGTGGGTGTTTAGATTTTTAAAATGCATTTCAGTATGAGACGCAGTGTCATTAACGTGTCACAATACTCGCCCCTCACGGAGATGCCCTGATCTCGTCGCTCTCGCCACTTCCTGGAGCGGCTGTTGGAGTCCTCTGTGGTAGGGCATAGTCAGGAAGCCTCCGCAGTGTCTCAGAGCCCTGCATTAACTCAAAAGTTTTACACTAGGTGGTCATGTTTACTCTGAAAAGAGTAAGAGCTGCATGGCATGGAAACTGGTGAATAAGGTGGGCAGGGACTCACTAAATGTATTTTTTTTTAAACTGGATTCTTTATTGGTTCATTTTATATACACATTGTGATCATACTCAACATGGAGAATTTGTACAGCATATGACACAACTTGATTCTGACTTTTTTCTATTCCCTGCCCACCACACAAACCCCTTACCCACTATATGCATGTGCTGTTTACTTTTTATCATCGCATTTTTTCTTTTCCCTTGTCACTTACATCTATCATCTTTTTCCCTTTGAATATTTTCTATTTCACAATATCTATCATACATTCTAGAACTCATTTACATCTTTAGATTATCATATGATATAAAAGATATAGTATATACACATCTGTGACCTATTTATTTCACTTATGAATGTGCCCTTGAGGTACATCCATTGGAGTATAAATACCTCAGATTTGTCATTCTTCAAATTGTTGATCATTTCTTCATGTGCTTCTTGGCTGCTTTTACTTCTTCTGAAAAGTGTCTGTTTATTTCAGATGCCCATTTTTTAATTCGGTCTTTAAATTTGGAGGGCTGATTTTCTAAGCTTTTCATATATTCTAAATAGTAGGTCTTTGTCTAAAAAATAGCTGCTAATTAAAAAACTAGATGCTAATTTTTTTCCCATATACTTAATTGTCTGTTCATTCTGCTAGTGGTTTCTTTTAGGGTGCACAAGTTTTTTAATAGGATGAGATCCCATTTGTTGATTTTTTCTGCTAGTTTTTGTTCTGTAGTTTTATTCATAAAGTCTTTCCCTAAGCCAGTATCTCCAAGATTTCTACCTAACCTATTTTCCAACAGAATGTGTTTCTATTTTAATGTTTCGATCTCTAATCTACTTTGATTTTAGTTTAGTATATCATGAGATATAAGTCTAGTTTTAGTCTTTGGAAAGTTAAAGCCTCGTTTTTCCATTACCATTTGTTAAAGAGGTTGTCTTTCCTCCACTGAGGATATTTAGGTCTCTTTTCAAAGATGCAGTGGCTTAGTGTATCTGGAGTTGTTTCTGGATCATCTAATCTACTCCACTGATCCTCAGGTTTCTTA
>PVIR01045938.1:0-10484 GCA_004026965.1 Petromus typicus
AAAAAATGAGAATTAAGTTGTGTCTTATACTGGTACAAATCCCCATTATGGAGTGCAATCATGATGTGTATATTTAATGTACCAATAAAGATAATTAAAAAAAAAAAAAAGAAATATTACAGAATAGAGCCAACAAAAAAAGCTATTAGCTTAAGTTCTAAAAAGGAGTCTTAATTTCTACTGGAGTTGTGTCAAAAGTAACTTTTAATGAAAGAGGTTTGCAAAAGATTATGTTATGGGTATGCAAATTCATAAGTAAAATTAAGGGATAAAATGAAAGCATAATACAGAATAAGATATTAAAAGTTATAAAAAGTGATATTGGAAATGTGTACTCTCATTACTAATTCCTCTCTAACTGGAAATAATTTTAATTTGACAATTTCATTAGACTAACTTGAAAAAAAGAACTCCAAGTTCTTGCAGTATGATACTTTCTTATTCTAGACTTTCACTATAGCATTTAAAAAAATGTAAACTCCATGACTTCAATTTATAAGCATTAGGTAGTACCTCTACTACCAGCCTCTCAGTTGTAGAAAACACACCTCCAGGGCAATGTCTCAGATAAAGAAATCTTAAACGTAAATATATCCAGTTTGGTAAAATGACTGTATAGATCAAACAGAAAGTACATTTTTGCAAATTGATATATTTAAGATTTACCAATTGCTTGATTTAGAAAGGAATTCTAAGCTGAATTTGTATAAAGTATATAATCATTTCTATTCATTTTGTATTGAGTTTTTTATAAACATAATAGTAAAAGATTTTCTTTGTAGAAAATTCAGAAAGAATTTTTTCCAGAAAAAAAATGGGACAATAAAAACATTTGAAAGTCCATATTACTACTATTTATTGTAATTAGAAAAATATAGGTATAAGTAAATGTGCTATAAGGAAATATAGAACATATAGAAATGATAATCACGGTAAAAGTTCATTTTCTGTCTCTCCATCTGTTTGCCTCTTTCCACTTCTTTCTCTCCCTCTTTCTCTTCTCTCTCTCTCTCTCCCCTCCCTCCTTCTGTCTCTCTGTATCTCTGTCTCTGTCTCTCACACTCTCTCACTCTCTCTCTCTCTCTCTCTGTTTAAAACAGGAAACTTTGCAGGGCTCAGTAGAGTGCTCAGTAACAGGGCACTCCAATTGAAATTATGTTATTCTTAAATTCAGTTCTCAGCACTACAAAAATAAATCAATATAAAAAGTGATATTGGAAATATAAATGGAAATAAAGTATGAAACAGATAATATATTTGGTCTAAATTAGTGACTTCAAATGGGCCAGGTTAAAGGTTTATTTTATATCTGATACTGACATGTATGAGAGAATGCAAAGTTAAGATTCAGAAGCTGCTTGCTCCCCAGGGACACTCAGAAGAACATTGCATCCAGAGTCTGTGTGGAAGGTCATTCTTGGCTTTATTCTATGACAGTTCCCACCCTTTCCCAAGTGCAGTCATGGATAATGCTCTTTTGTTTTGGTTTTTGTGTTTCTTCTTTGCTTTCTATGTAAAATGTCTTAATATCAAGGCAATTTTCTTTTACCTTTAAATTTTTAAGCATAATTGTTAATACTTACACATTATATCATGGTTGTTTATAACCTTCTGTTCTTGATAGAGACATTTCATTTCATAAATCTAATTTTCCTACATCAGACTTTTTCTTTAAACTTCATACTCAAGGTTTATATACTTTATATACAAGGGAAGTTACATACTTCCCTTATGTAACTTACCACCTCACAGAATTTAAATTTGGCTACAGTGGCTTTTGTTGGGTGTTTTATAATTTTAAGAAATCTCTGGTCTTCAGCATTGTTTCTAAGAAATGACTTCTAAAACATCTGAAATTTTATGAATCACAAAAATGCCATTGCTCTTCTTGGTCGCCTCTGAGTTGATGCTTAGGAGGTATCTCATTGGAGGCTCTAGATAGTTTTGACACAGGGCATTGAGTCATGTGACAGAAGCCAAACTGCCAGGGAGGGAAGAAGGCTGGAGACAGAGGTTAAGCAAGTGGTTAGTGAGTCAGTATCATGCCTTGTAATGAAATCTCAAGAAAAACTCTGCACAGTGATGTTAAGGTAAGCTCTCAATCTGAGGGAATAGTTGGGAGTCTCTAATTTACATCAAATTGGTGAGATGGTCCAGTGCCCTGATTTATAGTTTCTGCCTGCTATATGCAGTGAGGTCATGTGGAGGACGGTACCCTAATTGTGAAGTCTCTGCATTATGACTCAGTAGCTTCAAATTCCATTGTATCTGGCATGTATTTCTAGATTTTATGTTACTAAATCCTAGGAAGTTGGTCAATAGGTAATTTTTTTCACTTATTGAGTATATTGGTACATTTTAGATATAAATTATGATCATATTCAACATTAAAAATTTGTACCTGGGGGCTGGGGATTTAACTCATGTGATACTGCCCTTACCTTGGAAGCAAAAGGGTCTGAATTTGATCTTCAGTATCATAAAAACAGACAAACAAAAATTTTGCACCTATACATGGTATATTCTCATTCTTATTTTTTCACTTTCCCCTACCCTCCCTACCAACCCTAATCCGCTACATACATAAGCATGGTTGCTTTTTTGTTTGTTTGTTTTACTATCAAAATTTTCTTTCCCTTTTTCACTTTCCCCTAACCCCACCTTTCTCTTTGCCCTCTGAATATTTTCTTCCTATCTCACAATATCTATCCTACATTGTAAACCTCATTTACACCTTTAGTTTCTCATATTAGAGCAATTATATGGTATTTACACATCTATTTATTTTACTTATGAGTATATCCTCAAGGTACATCCATTTAAGTATAAATGTCTAATTTACTATTCCTTATGGCTGAATAATGCTCCATTTTTTATATTTAAAAAACATAACAACAATAAAACATATCCTCTTTATCCAGTCTTCAGTGGATGGACATTTGGGCTGTTACCAAGATTTAGCTATCACAAACTGTGCTGCTATAAACATAGGCGCATATATGTCGTTGTCATATAATGCTTTTAATTCTTTCATGTATATACCTAGCAGTGAAATAGCAACGTCAAATGAGACCTCTAATCCAAGTCTTCAGAGGAGTCTCCACACTGATTTCCACAGTGGGTTGTATGAGTCTACATTCCGGTCAACAGTGGAGAAGAGTTTCCTTCTCCCCACAGCCCTACATGCATTTGTTATTGATTGATTTCTTGATTAGTCTTTCTTTGTAGAGTGAGGTGAAATTTCAGTGTTGTTTTCATCTGTTTCTCTTGAATGACTAGTGATGTTGAACATATTTTCCAGATTATTCGCTATCTTTACTTCTTCATCTGAAAAATGTCCATTCATTTCAGATGCCCATTTTTGAGCTGGGTCTTTAAATCAGAGGGGCTGATTTTTAAGTTTTTTTAATATATTCTAGGTAACAGTCCACGGATACTATTTTCTAAGAAGCACCAGTAGCCTCTTCCCCACTCAAACACCTGCCCTCTCCCCAAAATACAATGTTTTAAGTAGGTTTGACTGCCTCATATTTTTTGTTCCATAGTAAAAATCTTCACTAGTTAGATACCAAAAAGCTTAGTTCCGAGCAATTGAAGCTAAATATAGTGCTCTTCCTCAAAGAAACATGTGTGTGTACATTTGTGTGTACTTTCTCAGAATAACTTATTTACACTTCTTTTTGAACTTTTACCTTCACATAGTGACTGAATGTGAGTTTTTTGGGGCTATAAATCCACATATAACACAAAAGCCTTTCAAGTTAATTTCAGAGATATCTAGTCTTTGGACCTTCGTAGGAATTGTGCTAATTTCTTTACCAGTCTTATTCACTACCATTGTTGGCCAGATGTGGAAATAGGTTATCTGGGAGGCAGACATATAATCTCCAGGCAGTTTATTCTCCCGTGGAGGACAATGAAGTCACCGTGGATAAGAAGGACTTCCCAGCTTCACTCAACAATGGCCTTTCCCATGTTGAGAAAGCCTAATAGCTGATTTCCCCCATTTATTTGTAATCCAAGAAGTTTTAGTACTCCTGGAGAACAGGATTATTGGGGGAACATGGCCAGTGATTCTCTGTGTAAGCAAATATTGGGTCAGTTTGATGTGTATGGCTCACATGTGTCTTAAAACACGTCATAGTAAAAACTATTAGCTATACTGCTAGTGAGCGATGTGTAGAAGGGACTGCTTCTATGCATATCAAAGGAATACTCTTACCTATCTGGCTTAAAAATCTTCATAAAATCTAGCTCCATTACAGGATACCCCTGTTAGGTCAGAAGATAAATCTCACCAGACAAATTTTTGACACAGTCCAAATTCTATGGGATCTGCAGTGGCTTTTGGGATTAAAATCACATAGGAGGATATGGCTAACTATAAAGGAGTGATACAGTGTTCTGTTCTATGTAAACTGTAGTCTTTTCTAGAAATCCATCCAATCTGACTAAGAACAAGGACCCCTCAACCTGAAGACAGGATAATTAGGAGTGAGCATTTTGAACTTTTGCAGTGATCCTGAGGCTAAGTCATCTTTTCCTCTAACTCATGTTCTGAAATAAGTTCTCTCTGCCAAGAATCTTACTCGATATCTGACAACTATTATATATACAGAACATTAATCTCTCACTCTTATAAACATATCCTTTTAAACTGATGATCAATTTCTAAAGTTCTCAGATACAATATGCTCTTTTGGTACATGCCCACAAATATCTTGGGCTTCCCTGACTCAATGTCCTTGTCTGCTTGGTGGAAATAACCTTTTGGTCACAGCTTCAATATTATGCCCAGCCACTTAATTGTTTCTCTCTTTCACAACAAATGTCCCCTAACACTCCCACTCCAGAATGAGAAGTATTCTCTTCATTCTCTAAACTCCTAGAGAGTTGTGTCCTTACTATTATTATACGATAGTACAAATACACACCAAAGCATCATATATGGAAATACCAATAAAGAACACATGCTATTTTTTAGGGGTTGTGTTTTTTTCTTCATATTATAAAGATCCTAAAATGAATATATTCTTGGTTAAGTATTTATCAAATAAGTCATAGGTACTTTACTGCTATAGTTTTACTTAACCCTTTGCTAAAGGTGTTTTATACAATAGTACCCTTTTCAGTAAAATTGTCATGTAGTTTACTTTCTGATGTTGTCAGCTTTGTGGGTGAAATGGCTATATTAATTATTATAATGGCTGTTTATTTAATTTGAAATTCACTATTCTTATCAAACTGGCACTAGGGGGCTTTATTTAAAAATAAAAGAATCTTCATACGCTCAACTGCTAATAAATTAATTCCTGATCTCACTATTTGACATTATGCCTTCTCTGCGAAAACATAGCTGAAACCTTCCTTCTAGATCCCTTAAAAGCAAAACCAGTGCTCCCAAAACTATGTCTTCATTAGGAGATACTTCTTTAACTAAAGGTCATGTGTCACAATAGGGATCTACATGTATTGATAATGACAAGGGTCCAACCTATCAGGCTTTAGGGAGGAGTCACTGCATTTTTCTAATTACAGGGAATATTTTCTGAGCGCTTATTATATGCCTGTAATTTTTAAAGGACTATGTATTAACTAAATCATTTAAACTTCACAATGTTAGAGAAGTAGGTACTATGAATATTTCTTTCTTGGACAAAGGCACGAAACAGAGAGAAGTTTGCTATTATACACCAAATTCACAGCTAGCAAGTGACAAAAGTTGAAATTTGAACCCAGGATACCTGATCTAGGATTAAGTACATAACCACTGTGCTATAACTTCCTTTCTTGTCCATATGAAGGGTGATTTCTTTCTCCTCCTGTCAAAATTCAGAGGAAAGGGGAGAGCAGATGATGGTGTTGTGATGTGAAATGACTAAGATCCTATTGTCAGAACAACAGCTTCTTATTTTGGAGAACTTATGGTGCATGCAGATAGGTCTCAAAAGGTAAATAATCATCTGAGAGGTAAGGAGAGGAAAAGGAAGATGAAGCAGTCAAAAAAGCAGGAAGTTAGCTGCTGAAGACAAACTTCTTGAAGGAAGATGTTTCCACAGTGTAAAATCCAGTCAAACCATTGAGTGACACACATTGTAACATGTTCATCTCTACTGGACATATAAATTGTGGGGAACCTTGGCTAGATATCTTAAGTAAATGTATCAGTTGTAGAGGAGAAGCATTGGGAAGAGGTAAAGTTTGGAGTAAATGAAATAAATAAAAGGTTGAAGAAGAGGGTTTTTTTTTTGGGGGGGGGGGCAGGGTCTGCTTTGTAGTTCAGGCTTGCCCTGAACTACAAAGCAGTCCTACCTCTACCTCTGGAGTTCTGGGGTTACAGGCATGAGCTACTAGGCCCGGCATTGTTATACGTGGTTACTAGGGAATCGAACTCAGGATCTTGCACTTGCTAAGCAGGTACTAAAACCACTGAGCTAAATCTCTAGCCTGAAGAAAAAGTTGTATTAAAAAATCATTTCACTGAATAAATTGTAATAATTTCTGAGTACTCCATGCTATTCTATTGGCCTTTATACTTGTTTTTTGGCCAGGTGGTTTCAATTATTATAATTTTGTTGTATGTTTTAAGATCTGATGTCATAAAGAAACCTTTCAGCATTTCTTCCCCAGGGTCACTTTGCTTCCTAAGGGTCATTTGTGATTTCATATAAATTTTAGAATTTTTTTTCTATTTTTATGAAGAAAGTTATTCATACTTTCAAAGGGCACTGAATTGAATCTGTCGATTGTTTTTGGAAATATGGGCATTTTAACAATATTAATTCCTCTAACTCATGAAGATGGGATATCTTTCTATTTATGAGTGTCCTCTATCACTACTTTCTTCATTACATATACTCTATTTTATTTTTTGTAGCTACAATGAATAAGATTGCTTTCTCAATTTCTTTTTCCTCAATTTCATTATTCACAAATAAAAGTGTTACCATTTTCTCTATTTTGATTTTGAATTCTAAAATTGTACTGCATTCAATTATTGAAGGGGAATTCAATATGGATTATGGTCAAAACATGGTGTAAGAGTTAACCCCAAAATATACTTGTTCTTTAAACCAAGTCAGGCTGAAGCCTATGTGCCAAGGTCAGAGTAAGTAGTACCCAAATCCATTCCCATAACAAAACTGGGGGGATAACGTTCTAATTATAACCATATATTTTGTCTATTCCGTTCCTAATTTGAGAATGTTTCATCTTGTCCTTCACAAACCTTGCTTACATTAAGTTCCATATCAAACTAAGTAGCTACTACAGAGCAAGAAAAATAATAGAATTAGGAGTCAATTACCAAATAGGAGAAATATTTGCAAGTTATTCATTTGACAAGGACTTTGTATCTAGAATGTAGGAGAAATAAACACACAAAAAAATCCTCAAAACAGTTCAATTAATTTCCTCTAAAATCAAGAACATTAAAAGGATATTCACTATCATTACTTCTAGTCAATATACTTTTTGAAACATTAGCCAGAGTCAACCAACAGAAAGAAATAAAAGAAGTTGCTGAGTGTGACTGTGGTGTATATATAACCTACCAATAAAGATTTAAATTTTTAAAAAGAAGTATCATAAGAAAGAAGTCAAGCTCTTATCTGCTGATGAACTGATCCCATACACAGAAGATCCAAAAAATTCCACCACAGGATTTCTAAAACTAAGATCCAAATTCAGCAGTATAGAAGAATACAAAATACACAAAATAGTGTTATTGCATAGCAATAATGAATCCACCAAGAAAGAAATTAGAAAAACATTATCAGTCACAGAAGCTAAAGAAAAATTAAATAATTAGGAATTAACCAAAGATATACCTCTACAATGAAAACTGCAGTACTTTGAAAAGAACAAGATAAAAGAATACATGCAAAAAATGCAAAAAAAATCAATATCATCAAAATGATCACACTACCAAATTTGATATATAATATAATGCAATCCAATTGAAATAGAACAGCATTCCTCATAGACCTGGACAAAACAATCCTAAAATTTATGTGAAACCAGAAAAAGCTCAGAATTGCAAAGGAAATTCTGGGCAATAAGACCAAAGTAGGAGACAGGCATCACATTCCCTGATGTCAAATAATAATCCAAAGCTACAGTGATAAAAACAGCCTGATGTTGGCACAGAAACACATGTTAATAAAATAACCATAAAAAAAGATAAAGAGACAAACCAAACACAGTAAGTCATCTGGTCTTTTAAAAAGGAATAAAAAACATGTTGGAAGAAGACAATCTCTTTAACAAATGGTGCTGGGGAAACTGTTTACACACATACAGAGGACTGAACAAAGACACATTATCTATTAGCATAAATGAATATGAAACCAAAGTATATAAAAGACCTAAATGTTGAAACAGAAACTCTCAGTACTTTGGAAGATGCAACGTAAATTCTTGAAGACACAGGCACAGGTAACGACCTTCTGAACAGATCCACAATTGCACAGAAAATCAGTAATCAACAAATGAGATTATATTAAATTAAAAAGCTTCTGCACAGCAAAAAACTGAGTGAACAGACAACCTACATAATGGGAAAATACATCACCAGTTGCCCTTCAGACAGAGAGCTAAGATCTAAAAATATATAAATAACTTCAAAAATTTAGACTTTCCCCAAATAAAAACCAAAGTAAAAATAGCCAATTGAAACAAGTACACACTTCTTGGAAGAAGGACAAATGGCCAGTAAACATATGAAAAAATTCTCAACCTCTCTGGCCACCAGAGAAATGCAAATTAAACAACTCTGAAATTCCATCTTAGTCCAGAAAGAATGGCTTCCATTAAGAAAGCAAGCAATAACAAATGCCACTGAGCCTAGGGAAGAAAGATAACCTTCTAAACTGTTGGCAGGAAAGTAAATTAGTCCAACCATTGTGGAAATCAATATGGAGATTTCATATAATCCTAAAATTAGAAATTTCATTTGACTTAGTTTTTCCCTTTCTAGGTATATTCTCAAAAAAGTTAAGGACATCACACAACAGAGACACACGGATACTCATGTTTTTAGCAGCACAACTCATAATAGCTAAGTCTTGGAAGTGGCCTGTGCATTAAGGTGGCAGTTACAATGGTGTATTATGTTTCCCTAAAGGATAAATTTGAATCATTTGTATGAAAGCAGATACACTATGAGACCACAATGTTAAGCAAAAATAAAACAGACACTGTAGGGGACCCGGACAGGATTAAATGATTAAACTGAAATATTAAACTACAAGACAAAAATGCATAGGCTGTATGAGTAGTAAATGATTAAAATATGGGGCAAAGAAACACAAATAATTGAACTGTGAGACTAAAGGCACACACTCTTTGTGAAGAATAAATGACTGAACTATGAAGCAAAAACACAATGGCTGTGTGGGAATCAAATGGTTAAACAACAAAAAGTTTAGATTAGTGAAGTATGTTCTGTCTGCCCATGTCCTTTGCCTTTCTCCGCCTCAAAACCTGCTTAACCTTGAGACAGCTCTTGGCCCAAACAGCTGTTTCTGTTTATAATTTGAGAATGCTTCTTCTTGTCCTTCACAAACCTTGTTTACATTAATTTTCATATCAAACTAAGTAGCTTCTACAGAGCAATAAAAGTAATATTTCTTGGTTTTTTCTCTTTTACTGGTTTTCTAAATAAAAGCCAGAAAGTTCTTGGTTTAGTGGTTTTTTTGCTTATTCCAGAGTTTCCTTAATGGCTAGGTGTTGTTAGTGAAGAAATAGCCCCTTGCGCCTCTCAGTAGATTAAACTAAGTCTCCACTCTGCCTAAGCTATTCATCCTCCAAGACAACTGAGATCACATATTGTGACAAGACACAGAAGCTTAAATACTCTGTAACTTCTGCTATATGGGTAACTCAAATATAAATAATTTTAAAGAGCAAAATAGCAGACAATAAGAAGCAAGGAGATTGTTTGTTGTATAGATGGGCAGAATTAGAGATGGAAGGTAGGGTAGGGAAGAGGAATAAAAAGAATTAAGTTTTATGTTAGTCTACCTACCTCCCACATGAGAATAATCACCATATACAGCAGATATTAATAAAAACCAGGGTTGAAAAAGGTGAAAATGCTTGCAATTCTAATTTGATCATTCCACACAGTATACATGCGTTAAATTACAATTCTCCACTATTGGTCTTTAAAGGTTATATCTCAGGATAAAAGGTGCATTAGTAGGATAAAACATTTTTAAAAATGCATTTTATCTTAAGCAATTTTTGAACTTATAAGCACACATTAAAATGAGAACATTACTACTGATTTTAAGAGTGGGCCATAAATGGTGATGTATGCTGACATATGCTTATTAGTAAGCAGGATTTAACAAAGTGTACAAAAGAAGGATAGCTGATACATTAACCTTTCTAAGGAGGACACTGGGATAGAATACAGGGCACAGGTAGATCTCCGAAGTTAGAAAAGGAGGTATTGAAATGTTCCTCTGAGAAAATTGAAT
>PVIR01045939.1:0-10490 GCA_004026965.1 Petromus typicus
AAGTACAACAAAATCTTGACCATTGCACTGTTTTTGGTAGGAAAAACGAAGACTTTTCTTTCCAACCCAAAGATAAGAGATTTTCAAAGCAATCTAATGAGTCACCAAATATTTCTGGTGAAGGAGTTTAGGAAACAGGAAGTAAAAGTGGAGAAAAGAGTATCTCTGTGGGCTTGTGTGGCCTGGCAAGGCATAGACAAGTAGGATGGAGTGATGTAGAGTTACCTCCGGGGGCTAGAGGTGACTGGTGAGATAACATTTCCTTCACACAGAGGAAATCCAAGTGAATCTTTCAGGATGGCTGTGAGTTTCACACTCTCATCCCAGACAGGAGGCTCAGAATGGTGGGTAATCAAAAAGAGAGGGGACCTGGGCTCTAAGAAATTCCTTCCCAAGTCACTGATCCATTCGGTTTGGGTGGGAGTGGAGAATCTTATTATTTCTTTGCTCTGCACCAAGAGAGATGTATAGCTGACCCGGTGCACCAGTTTCAGGCAGGACAGAGTTGTAAACTTTTTGGATTCCCCTCCACACGAATTCAGGAAAACCATCTTTGTGTTCTTTTCTCTTCCACAAGTCTCAGCTCTCTGAGTTTAACGAGGCACATAGGTATGTCGAATGTTTTTTTTTTATGCCAGGTTTTATCTTAGCTACTTGGGAATCATAGTTGTGAACCACACACACAGGGTCATGACTTATGGAAGTTATTGTCTAGTAGTGAAGCAGAACTATGCATTATTGTGGGGTTTTAGTGGTGAATTATAGTTAAAATGGCAGAATGCTCAGTACAGTTTAGAAAGCCTAAGAGGTCTCTCTGAGGTATTTATATTGTAACCTAAGAGAAGACTAGGAGTTAAAGTAGGGATAAGGTGGAGGGTCTAGGCAGAAGAAAGGGAGAATGAGAACCTGCAGCCTGCGGATGGGACTGGGAGAAATCTGTTTGTTCAAGGAATTGAAAAATACTGCATATGTCTCTCACAGAGCAGACGAAGACACAGGTGTCAGACTGACATTGACAAAAATAAGGAACAGGTCATAAGGAGATGGATAGGTTCAGAATAACACTGAGGGAAGAAACTCAGAAGACAAAGTAGGATGTGTTGGGAAGAGAGAGAAAGAGAAAGGAAGGGAGATCTGATCAGGTAGATACAGCTGGCCAGGTGATGCAATTTGGGTCCAAACATAGGCTCTATATGGTCATTCTCCTAGATGGTGATAGTTACTGGTATGTGAACTTGGAGTAACATGTGTAGTCTCTTTGAGCCCCAGTTTCCTCACTTATCACAGAATAATTGCAAGGTCCATCTCTACTGATTCTTGAGGGCTCCGAGAAGGCGGAGTGCATGTTTCTTTCCATTTAATATGGACCTTCCCCCTACCCCACTCCAGCCTCTGCAACGTCTTGGCAGGAAGCTCTGCTGTTTTACTTCACAGGAAATGTCCCTTTTCTTGGGGACAGGGTCTTGCTCTGAGCCTGTGCCTTAGGTCTTGTGAGCCAGGAGGCCAAGCTCAGTGTGTTACTATAGCTGAGGGGACACGGACTTCAGAGAACACGGCCATCTTAGGGTTTCTGCCCAGCCCCTGAGGTCCAGAGCCTCCTCTCTTTAGTTGTGCAAGTAGTTCTGTGTCCCTCTTCCCTCGTTCTGCTCCTGGCTGTTGCCAGTTTCTTTCATGTAGCTGAATTAAATATCCCTCTGTTAGCGTATATGTTCCTGGGGGATGCTGTGTATTTCTCTATGACAAAGTGTTACCAGTATGTGCTGGGCTTCTAGTCTGCTGGTGATACAGCTGTTTGAGGCAGTAGGGATACAATGGCTAATAAGTATGAAAGGAAATTAACTTCCATGGAGGAAAAAGACAACTGGTAAAGAAGACAAAACCAAGAAGTTACATGAAGTTAATAACCACACAGTAGAGTGGAGAGTAACTGGCACTTGGGTGACTTTTATTTGAGATGTGAAAGTTGTGACTCATCAGTTACTTAACTGCAATTGTAAGATATAATATGATATTATATTATAAAATATAATATATTATAAAATATATTATAACATTATATAATATATTATAAAATAAAATATATTATATTATAAAATATAATATTATACACAAAATATTATATTTTGATTTGGACATGGTTAGGTGTTTTATGATAATAAAATTTTCTCAGCCTAGAACATGGTGTGATCCTTCCCCCAATTTTTATAAGTTGTTGTTTTTCTTCACAAAATGTTATAGTTTTCTTTCCTTAGGTCTAAAGCTTTCCTTGTATGTATTTTATAATAGATTTTTGTTTTTGCCATGTTGCTGCTGTGATTAAAACAATTTTATTTCTACCTTATGGTTACTAAACTTGAGAAAATCTTTAAAATTTATGCCTGTATCTAGTACAGTCATTTAAAAAATATGTTTGATAGAGAACTTAAAATAAAGTACATTTATTTCTATCATTGGAACACCATGTTACACATATATATATCCATATACATGTTTTATTATTTTATTATTCTCTATCCTTACTTTTCAATCATTTGATCTGACTTGGACTAACAAGGTTTATTTACAAGTCTTTATTGACATACTTCTACCTTTCTTATATGTTCTCAAACTTTTACTTCAAGAAAATCACTACTGTTTTTCTTGGTACTCATATCCTACCTAGTGCATTCTAAACAATAGCACTGTGAATTATGTTTCATTTTCATAAGGCAGCCTGTGTATTGTTGAATACGTTTTGTCTCCTGTTCTGCCTTGTTTGCCTCTGTTCACACTAGCCTCCTATCATTTCATTTAATTATGATTTACTCTGTGATAGCTATTTGTTGATCACATGAACGAGAAAATGCTTTTAGGTTGAGAAGAGTACCCCAAGTCTCATTTAATGAAAAAATTAAGATGGATTCTTCAACCTAGTCTTTCTTAGTAACGAAGGAAAATTGCTTTGGTGTCCACCCGACTAACAGATTCCTCGTTTAATTTTTGGCTTTGCATCTTGGGGTGGTAGGTAGGATTTCATGCACGGGTTTGCTCAACCCTGAAGTCATGAACTGCTTTAATAGTTTTAGTGGCTCCTTATAATATATAGAATAAAGTTCCAAATCTTTGCTTTCTATTCAGGACTTTTCTATATTGGATACTGAAGTTGTTCTCTTTCCTGCTGTGTTTCCACTGCGTGTTCAAAGTTTCTGTTTCTCATCCCCAAGTTGGAAGAACGTTTTCTCCTGCTTCCTAGACTTTGTTCAAGAGTTGGCTTCACTGTGCTGTGTGTAAATACCCATCTGGTAAGATTCAGCTACATCTGTATCCTTAAAGCTTCCTAGTCAGTCCTGCTCTGCTTTTATCACCATCTCTGTCTCTCTCTGTCTCTTTCTCTCTCTCTGTTGCTAATTTTGAGATTCTGGAATCAAGAGATCAGGATTATTTTTGCTGTTTCATTGATACCTTGAAAAATAATCTATACATAATGAGTCTTTACCAAATAGTTGTTTGTTGAGTACTGGTTTCTGGGAGAATAGATAGATTGTAAGAATTTTTTTCTTTAAAATATTAAATATTGACTTTTGGGTGTGATAGATCAGAATAGGCTGAGGTCAAAGAACCAAAATATTATAAGATTTTAATATAAGCAGTTATGTCTATCCCTAGATTGAGAAATTCTCTGAGGTTAGAGATTAACTGATGTTTCCTGGGATTTAGCTCAAATGGTACCACACCTACCTTGCAAGCATAAGGGCCCAAGTTCAATCCCTGCTGTAGCCAGAAGAAGAAAAGATTATCCCATGTTATTTACCTGGCACTGTAACAAATCCAGAATTGGTACTGAATATCTGTAGACTGACTGAATGAGGGAATGGATAAAACTTTTTGATTTTCCTGAGTACAACAACAACAAAAAATAAAGTGATGGTGAATCTGTGTCGTGAGTGTTGCAGCAGGCAGGCAGAGCCCTCTCTGTGGGCGTACCAGCTGTGTCGCTCCAGCTTCACCCAGGAGCCCAGCGCTCAGCTTTAGTTGCAGTGCTGACAATTCATGATAAAGAAGTGGGTTTTAGTTTGCAGTTTGGGCACTTTGCTTCCAAATGGTTTGTCATCACTCAGTAGAAAAATTAAATAAAAAATCTATTCCAGTGATCTTAAATTGAGTCTTCCAGAGATTTTACCATGGTTTATTTAGTACACTTTAATAAAAATTTAATACTAATATGAAATGTGGTTATAAAGTATAATGTTTAAATTTATACAATTTATTACTATAACAGACACATTGCCACGAATTCACCTCAGAATATTTCTTCTACCTTTGAACACACTTACACATTTTTCTGCTACTTTAAGAAGCAATTGTAGAAGTCTCCTGAATTCAGGACCTTGTGCATGTGAGATAGCAGCCATGCCCCTGAGCTAAATCCCTGGCCCTGGGAAGTCTTTTTTTTTTTTTTTTTCTTGAGACAGGGACTCACTTTTGTAGTTCAGGATGGCCCGGAGCTCAGCCTTGAACTGACAGCAATCCTCCAGCCTCTGCCTCCTGAATGCAGGGATTACAGGCATGAGGCCACCACTGTGGTATGTGGTTCTGATTGCTGGTGGGTGTGAGTCTCCATGTCCTGCATTGTTGTATGTAGTGACTGGGGATCGAACCTGGGCCTTTGCGCTTGCAAGGCAGGTGCCAGAACCACTGAACTAAATCCCTGGTCATTTGGAATTCTTCTTTCATGAATGGATTTAGCTGCTCTGTCATGACAACCTTGATGTCCTGAATCAATTCAAAATCATGGTCAGTTCACTTTTCATGGTCATCCTGTCTTTGGGGAAGATTCAGAAGTTGTCCAGTGCCAGAT
The DNA here is from genome assembly GCA_004026965.1 of Petromus typicus. Classification (NCBI taxonomy): domain Eukaryota; kingdom Metazoa; phylum Chordata; class Mammalia; order Rodentia; family Petromuridae; genus Petromus; species Petromus typicus. Next base: position 4,838 of record PVIR01045939.1, read on the forward strand.
CCAGTGAGTCAAGAGGATGAGGACACAATATAATGTCTTTACATTATATAGAGATTGGCATCAACATTCATCATATATATATATATATATATATATATAATTGTTTTTTTACCGCATATTGGTTGTTAAGACATGAAAAAGACTTCTAGAACTGTTTTAAAAAGTGGCAAGAATGATGGGGTGAGTGTATTTGAAATGGGGGGCATGTCTTGAGGCAGATTAGTGGTCATGTGTCTTTTATTGTGATACATTTTTAGAATTAAATATGACTCAATCACACCTCAATCATGGTCTTTCTTTCTCCTTAGAGTTCAGAGAATGCGTCCTCACTGACCATCTAGAGTAGAACTTTCTACATAGCTTCAATGGGAATTGCTCAAGATCTTCTTCCCCTTTTTCCAGCCCATGGCAGGGGGAAATCTAACCAAAGGTTTTGAGTTTCTCCTGTGGGGACTCTCAGAACGGCCAGAGCAGCAGAGCACCCTCTTCCTGCTGTTCCTGTGCATGTATGTCATCACTGTGGTGGGGAACCTGCTTATCGTCCTGGCCATTGGTGCTGACGAGCATCTCCACACCCCCATGTACTTCTTCCTTGCCAGCCTGTCCTGCGCTGACATCCTGTTCACCTCCACCACTGTGCCCAAGGCCCTGGTGAATATCCAGACTCAGAGCAGGTCCATTTCCTATGCAGGCTGCCTGACCCAGCTCTACTTCTTCTTGACTTTTGGGGACATGGACATCTTTCTCTTGGCAACAATGGCCTATGACCGCTATGTGGCCATTTGCCTCCCTCTCCACTACACAATGGTCATGAGCCTCCGGCGCTGCATCTTCATGGTGACTGCTTGTTGGACTCTTACAAATCTTGTGGCCATGACCCATACTTTCCTCATGTTCCGGCTCTCCTTCTGCTCTCAGGAGATTATTCCCGACTTCTTCTGTGACCTGGGGCCTCTGATGAAGGTCTCTTGCTCTGACACCCAGGTCAATGAGCTTGTGCTTCTCTTCTTGGGAGGTGCAATCATTTTAATTCCATTTTTTCTAGTCCTGGTTTCTTATATCCACATTGTCTTGGCTATCCTGAGAGTCCCCTCTGCCCAGGGAAGACTCAAGGCCTTCTCTACCTGTGGCTCCCACCTCACTGTGGTTGCCCTGTTCTTTGGGACAGTGATCAGGGCTTACCTGTGCCCCTCACCCTCTTCCTCCAACGCAGTGGCGGAAGACACAGCGGCTGCTGTCATGTACACAGTGGTGACTCCACTGCTGAACCCTTTCATTTACAGTCTGCGGAACAAGGACATGAAGAGGGCACTTATCAAACTTCTCAGAGGCAAAATCTTCTTGAAGGGCTAGAGACTTCTGCAGAGAAATTGAAAATGTCCACTGTTCCCTGTATGGAGGGTCTTTCAGCAATTTCTACCTCAAGAATCTCTCTTTTGAATACTCCATGTTCTTTATCCCCTGTGCCTCTCCCTCAGTCTCCACCATGAACTTGCTATTGTTGAGGGCAGTCAAGATTTCGCTTTGTGCTTTCATCTGTTCTGGATTGCGTACTTGCTCATTTATTTTATAGTCATGTGCTGCGAAGCTATGCTTCAGTCAATGATGGTGACAAGACCATGGTCCCATAAAATGAAAACAGAGCTGACCAGTTCCTACTGCCCAGTGACCTTGTATCTTAACAAGGCACAGTGCATCACTTGGGTTTTTGTGGTGATGCTTGTATAGACAAACCTGCTGTACTGTCATATCATTGTGTACATATATAATAATTTATATCTCAAAAACATGAAGTTGTTATATATTTACTATACTGTACTATTAATCATTATGTTGGTGTGTACTTGTATTTATAAAAGGTGACTGTAAAATAGCATGCTGTGTGAGGCTGGTGTAAGCTTCAGGTATCCTCTGTTTATTACATATTTGGATTGTAAAAATAGGCAGTGTTGAGTGATTGGCCAATACTTTCTTGGTTTGGGTAAGCACACTCCATGTGTTCACATAGTAAGGAAATTGCCTGACATATATCTCAGAATGCAGCTTTGTCATTAAGGTGCACAAATCACTCTACTTATTCATAAGTTTGCTCGAGGAAAGATATCTTTTGCAAACTCATAATTCTAAATTTGTGCACCTTTTGTGCTAGTTTATCAAATCTCAGTTGGTGGTCATGAAAAAAGTAATGACAAGAAATAGTAAGCAAGGTTGATGTTGGATAGCAAAGATTTTACAACTTTAAGTGAAAAAGTGTGTTTTTCCCTGAAAGATAGGAAATTATACACTTTCTGATTCAAGGTTATGACTCATGAACAATATCTGTAGCTGGTGAGACAAAGTTCTCAGCAATACAGAGGTGATATATATTCTTTTTAATAAAAAGAATGAGTAACTTACAGTTCAAAAATGAGATACATAAATGTAAGTGCAATGTTGTGGGCACTAGGGTGTAGCTACTCTCTGGCTCCCTCATCTGCATACATCTGGCTGATTGTAAATGTTACAGCACATGTCTGCTTCAGGCCCAGGCAGAATGCCCAGACCTCATGAGGCTCCACTCATTTCAGGGAGTGGGACACAGGTGGTGGTGGAGCACGCACATGTTCTATTCCTTGTGGTGAGTGGCAGCCCCTCCCTTGGCAGGAGTAAGGCTGTGACAGTGCCAGGGTTCAGAGGGCTGGAGATGCCTTTGGGAAAGAGAATCAAGAGAGGCTGAGGAGGTGAACAAGCTTGGTGTTTGATACAGTCTCTGCTCTCTGTCACTCAGACCCATCTGTAGCTGTTCAATTTATTAAGCTCCTTCCCATCGTATGGTATGGGACTTACATTTATGGTTAAAATATGTTCAACCTCACTCCTTCCCAAACAGGTAGAGTATGAATCCTGCAAGTCAGAATCCTCCCAAGTGAGCTAGAACAGATTTCAATACAAGCATAGTGAAACAAGGTATAGTTGGATCTGACAATTCCCAAACAGGATGGTTCCCAGCAGTTCCCACTCCTTGAGGTTGTCCCACGTATACACCTGCAGAACACCATGTTCACCTTCCACCACCCATTCCAGATTTCCCTCACCTACGCTGTTGTGTTGGCCGATGTCATGGTTTGATCTAGAATGTCCTCCCAAAGCCTCAGAAGCTCAGAGGAGGGGCTTGCAGAAGTTGAGTGAATTACAGGGGCATTACAGGGGCCTTGTTGTTAGGAGCTGGGGCACGGTTAGAGGCAGGTCAATGGGGGCACGACCTGGAAGACTGTGTCTCCCTCACTGGATTCTCCCTACTTCTCTCCTTCCCACACTGTCAAGATTGAGCAGTTTCCCACTGCTATGCTCTTCTGTCACTCTGATTCTGCCCTGTCGCCAGCTGCTTGTGAACTGGAACTGAGTCAAAATAAACTCATCTGTCTATAAGTTGTGGGTGTCAGTTATTTTTGTCCAGATGATGAGAAAAGTGACTAAGACAACAAGTCAGGTAAGATGACTTAGACCTTCATCCACGCAGGGCCTCATTCTTAATTTTTCTACTCTGTGTTGTAATGACTGAACACTCTAACATTTATTATTGTTCATGGGAGTTCTGGGAGATATTCCAGTGAATCCCCTAGGCTTAATGAATTTTACTTCCTGTTGCATTGTGTAATATAACCAGAAATCTTCATGGTAATCAATATCTGAGCAAACAATGTCTATCTTTTTCTCCTGGTCTACTGCAGGAAGAGCATAAAGTGGTCAGAAGGTAATCACAGTTTCTATTTTAATGGGTTCCTTAAAAGGAAATAAACTTTCTGTATTTCATTTGAACTGTTTATAGGATGAAAGCAAGAGAATATGATATATTTATATATAATGCAATGCCTACTGCAGCCACTAAAATACTCCAGAAAAAGATACACCCCAAAGCAAATAGATCAATCAGTTGAGTAACTCCCAAAGGGACAGAGAGAACTGAAAACGAGAAACAGATCAAATGCACACAAAAATTAAACTGGCACCCTTAGTTCTGAACACTTCAACGACCACATGAAGACACTGTAAATGCATCAGTTCAAAGACAGAGGTTGGAAACATAAATATTGCCCAGCTCTATGGTGACCATTCTCTTCAGATGTAGACATGTAATATCTCAAGCAGGTGGAAGATAAAAGGATGGAAAAAAGAGGCTAGCATTAGTGAAAAGAAAGGGTAGTGGCTAAATTAATTTAAATAAAATGGATTTTACAGCAAGGGATACTATCGGAGACAGAGTGGGATAGTGTATAATGATAAAGGGATCAATCTACTAAGCATATATTGCCTTTTTATATGTGTATTCATCATACAAGGGAGGTGGACACAAGAAGAGAAACACTGATAAAACCACAGGGGACATAGGCAAAGGCACAGAGAGAGCTGGAGATTTCAAATTGCTTTCTTGGGCTATGCATAAAACAACTAGATGATAGAAAATGAAGAATATAGGAGAGCTCTAAAATGCGAGCAGCTGACAGTATCTATTTGACATTTATGGACCCCTCTTTTCAATAATAATGGAACAAATGTTATTTTATAGCACCTACAGAACATATGCTAAGACTGACCATTCTGTGGGGAATATAGTAAACCTCAACAAATTTAAATCACACATGATGTGTTCACTCACCACAATGAAATCACAGCAGAAACCAGTGACAGAAAGATAAAAGAAAATTTTCCAGACACTTGAAAGTAAATGCCATACTTCTAAATAACCCATGAGGTTGCACACAGAATTACAAAAAGCTTGCATAGAATATTAGCCAGTAAATTTTAGTTGTTTATTCTGGGAGTGCAAATATAGTTCAAAATTAAGCTATTACCTGTGGTAGGCACTAAAAAATCATCTGTTTGAAACGCAACCACTATACTTGGTTACTAACACTCTACCAATAAAATATGAAGAGAAAGCAATTACATCTGTTTGTGTCATGAAGTAACCTTGGCCTCATACACCTACATGTTGCATAACAGAATAATGAACAAAATAGAGCTCTCATGAATGAGATTAATGCTCTTTTACAGGGGTTCTCAGGAGGCTTTCCTGTCTCTTGTGCTGTATGAGGATGCAGTGAGAAGACATTATCTATAAACCAGGAAGTGGACGCTGACCAGACACCGAATCTCCTAATTCCTTGGCTTTGGACTTCCCAGCCCAGGTCTGTGGTATTTTGTTATAGCAGCAAAAGAGACGAAGGCTGATGGGATAATCAGTCTATGGGAAATAACTGAGTAAACCAGTCCATTAGGTGAAATGTCAGTAGGAACTTTGCAAACTCAAATCATTTCCAACTGGAGACTGGATAAAAAAGCTGTGGTTCTTCTACAGAATGGAGTACTACTCTGCCATAAAAAATAATAAGTTTGAATCATTTCTACTTAAATGGACATACCTTGAGGATATCCTCATAAGTGAAATAAATAGGGCACAGATAGATACATATGGCATCTTTTCTCTGGTATGAGAAAATGAAGATGTAAATGAGTCCTAGCATTGTATGTTATATATTGTGAAATAGAAAATGCTCAATGTAAAATAAGATGAAAGGGGACAATGTTGAGATTGTAACAAAAAAGTAAGGAAACAAATTTTATATATATGGGGGGGTGGTAGGGTGGGTGGGGCTATGGGAAAAAATGAGAA
>PVIR01045940.1:0-10504 GCA_004026965.1 Petromus typicus
TAGAATCTATGGCCAGTTTTGTACCACTTTTGTTTCACCGTTATTGTTCTTACTTCTTATCTCTATGAACTTCATCAACTACCCAAGTGAGCATTGAGGTTCAATCACTGTTAAAGCTTGTGCCTAGATGTGCTCCTAAAGCCTTATGCAGTCATAGGTGGGGCTTTTTCAGAGGTGGCTGGATCTGGAATGTGTGATGCTGGGATTGATTCATGGTACAGAGCATTTGGATTAATGGTGTGAGTGCTACCTGCCCCAAGTAACCTGCATAAGATATAAGGGATAGAAAGTATCATGGTCATCCCTTGCTTGTTTGCTTTTGCTGTCTTCTGCTTACCATGAACTGAATCTTTTTTGTGGTTTCCCTCTGCCAAGCCACCTTACCTTGGTCCCAGCAAATTATGGACTGAAACTTTCTTTGACTGTGAGCTAAATAAACTTTTACTCCTTTAACTTTAGGTATTAAGTATTTTGTCTTAAAAAGAAGAAGAGTAGCCAAGACAGTCACAACAAAAATGTGGTATTCTTAAGATGCAAATACTAAAGACAGCTGCATAAAATCTAAGACAGAACCAGTGACTTTGTGGGTATACTTTGTGGGTATTTTCTAAGATCAACTCCCTTATGGACAGTATTTCCTTTCTCTGAGAAAACGATTTCCCAAGGAATCAGAAAAGGAAGCAGCCTTTCACTCTTCCCAGCCCAGCAATAGTGCTCATCTGTAGTGAAACACGTGGGAAGCCCCATCCGCAGCCAGAGAGTAGACTTCTGCCTCCCTGTTCCAAATAGATTCCTTTTTTTTTCTGAATGTAAACCAGACTTTAATAAAATCTTAAGTTGTTTCAAGTAATGGCATCGAGTGAGTGCTCTGAAGTCACTGAAAGTCTACAACACACATTTGGCTGTTGGCCTGTATGTTTTTTGTGGGGTTTTTTTGCTTTTTTTAGAAGACCTTCAAAGGACTTCACTACAAAAGCCATCACAGGGCCGGGGAGTTAGCTCAGTGGTTCCGGCGCCTGTCTTGCAAGCGCAAGGGCCTGGGTTCGATTCCCCGGTCACCACATAACAATACTGGGTGTGGAGACCCACACCCAGCAGCAACCAGTACCACATACCACAGTGCCGGGCATGGTGGCTCATGCCTGTAATCCCAGCACTCGGGAGGCAGAGGCAGGAGGATTGTGATGTGAGTTGGAGGCTGAGCTGAGGGCCAGCCTGAACCACAAATCAAGACCCTGTCTCAAAAAACCTAAAAAAAAAAAAAAAAAAAAAAAAGCCATCACAGACCGAATATCTCAGAACCTGTTCCCATACTTCCTGCTCTTTTAGGTAAGCCTCCTTTCAGCCCCCAAATGAAGCCACTCGACTCTTTTATCTGTAAACCCTTTGGCCAGAAACACACACTGAAAAGTATACATGTGATCTTTATGCTTTGTCTGCATTTGTCTGTCTGGAAAGAGAGATTCACTAAGAGGAGGCGGGCAGGGGAGTCTGTTGAGTGTTTCTAAGCTGCAGCTGGTTTTCTCCTGCAGAAAGCAAATCAGTGTCATTATGAGGATTAATTTCCATTCTGGGACTATACAATCTAATCTACTTTAGAAATGTCTAATCTTCCTATTGACATTTGTTCTTTTTCTGGTTTTCATTTTAAAGGATCCTCATATAAACTGCACATAGCTCTGCTTGAGCCACTTGATTAAAGCTAGGATTTAAACATATCCCTCTACTCATTTATTTTCTGAAAATTAGGGAGGTGGTGGGTAACCTCCTTGTACACTGCTCTAGTCTGTTTGTTTTGTAAATTTGTAAGCACACCAGGCCACAGATGTTTACTTGGACTCATTTAAGCAGAAGTGAGTGATTAAGAGACCTTTGGGAAGGCCAGAGTGATGGGGGCTGCACAGAACCAGACTTTGAAAGGGCAGGAGGCCAGGGCGCTAGGAAGGCCTCGGGGCGGGGGACGGGATAGCGAGGAGTGCAAGTCGTCCTTGCATAACTATCTTTCAGATTTTCCAGCTGTCAAAATGTCATCATGTCAACAATGTGAGCTCCAGAACGAGCTTCTGACAGCTGAGCTCGGGTTGCACGCCTGGCTCTGGTCCAGCTGAGGAACCGCAGACAAGGTTCTGCTCCTTTCGGTTTAGGGAAGAGGAGCAGCGCCACTAAAGACCATCGCCCCAACAAGGTTACACGCAAGTGTTCTTTGCCAGTAGTATGTTTACTTGCACACACAGGTCATCAAGGCTATTTATTTTTCCTCTACAGAATTTGAATTCACCACCAGATGGTGCTTTAAATCTAGATACGTTCTAGTGCGTCGTGGCTCTTGGGGAAGCTCTCGAAGCTCCGCTTATTTCCATATCTTCCTTAACCTTCATTCAGAAACAAGGAGGGAGGGAATGTGCCCCCTGAGGAAAATCACTCCCCTTGTCTGTGCAGATGGAGGTTTGGGCACGAGCAGGATGGGGAGTGGGAGGAGAATCCCGATTGAAAGGTATGGCAAAGCCCTGTTTTGAGGCCCTAGCAACCGGGCGAGCCTTTGTTGCGTCCTAGAAACTCGCCCCGCCCCCTCTGCTTCCCCTTCCCTCAGCCTGGCTCTCCCGCCCCCTCTCGCTTTCGTGTCTGTCTCTGTTCCTGGGGCTCACTTTGCACTCTTGGAATAACGCCGGATCACTTCCAGGCATTCTGCGGTGGCAGCCTCCCAAGAGCCAGATCAAAGGACAGGAACGGCGAGAAATAACATTTATTTAAGGGAAAAAAAGAGACAAAAATCAAGATTTTGATAATTTTTATTTTTAAAGCACATCCTAGGCTCCAGAGAGAAGGGGCTGTTAGGTGGACAAGTCACTTTAGTAGAAACTTCCTCCAAGGACAGAAGGAAAGAGCCATCAAGGACCGCGCACTGAGTAGACTGGGGACTGAAGATGTTGGACACGATCCTCCCTGATGTGCAGGAGCTGAGCAGGCCGGTGCTGCCCACGCTGCCCTCGCTGAGCCAGGAGGGTAAGACTTGGAGACAGAACCTGGGGGCTGGAGTTTCACCTGCTTCCTTCGCTGGGAAACGGGAGGCCGGTGCAGTATCTATGTTCCTATTCTCTAGCCTGGGCCTGGCCAAGAGGGACCAGGTTGCCTTAGCAACCAGGTAGTAGTCAAATAAGCCCGGGCTGGATGCCTGGAGGAATCACTCGCTTCCTTACTCAGCAAAAGGAGCCTGCTGAAAGTTTTGACTACACTCGTCAGTGTATATACAACACTCAGCCCTCGGACTAGCGTAAGGGCTCCACAAATGCTGGTGAAAGACAGAGGCCACCCACTGGGGCGGCTGGAAACTTGGTTACCTGGGGAAAAGCCGTTGTACAGGAACCTAACTGGCTCTTTTTCAGAGTTCATGCGAAGGTACAGTGGCTTTTGTTGTCTTTCACACCAATTTCGCTGTGAAGAAAATGAGATGATTTAAAAATGATCCTGGGTATTTGTTTACAACGGGATTGGACCCCTTTTCATAGAAAACTCATCAGGTTTGGTTAGTAGCAAGACACAGGCTGTTTTTTACATATATTCTAAGAAGTGTCATCCAAATTGGACTTTGAGATATGTTTATAAGCCATATGATCCCTTTGGGAGAAAGATACTCAGAAATGGAAACTACTTTTAAGCCATTGTAGCTCAGAGATGTTGGCTGGGCTTTAGACACACAATTTCAGAACACAATAAATGAGACTGATGTTTTTCTTCCCCACCTCACTCCTATTTTCCTGTCAAAATAATTTTGACAGAAGCATTAAAGATAATGGTTTTATGAATTAAAAAATATTTACCATATTTATAAATTTATATAGTCTTTCAAGTAATTTAAAAATCCTATGTGATGGGCCGGGGATTTAGTTCAGAGGTTCCTGCGCCTGTCGTGCAAGGGCCTGGATTCATCCCCTGGTAACCACATACAATATTGGGCATGGAGACTTATGCCCAGCCGCAATCAGTACTACATACCACAGTGCCGGGCGTGGTAGCTCATGCCTATAATTCCAACACTCAGGAAGTAGAGGCCTGAGGATTGCTATGATGTGAGTTTGAGGCTGAGTTCAGGGCCAGCCTAAACTACAAAGTGAGACCCTGTCTAAAAAAAAAAAAAAAAAAAATCTTATGTGCTGAGTTCCAGGGAAATGATGGTGACTAATTTACAATCTAGTTGGAAAAGGTACACATTAATCCAATAACCACACAAACAGATGAGTGTGATTGAGACACATAATGAATGTTTAAATTAAAATAAATTATTATAGTAAAACACATGTTATTAATGCACCTCAGAATACTTCTGCAGCTTTGAACACACTTACTGGATATTGCCACCTTCTAAAGCATGTCTGAAGTCCTTTTTTGTGCGTGACTTGAGTTGTGGTGCCGTAACTACCTCATGTCCCGAATCCATTCATAATGTTTACTCTTCATGGTCACCTTGACTTTGGAGAAGAGCCAGAAGTCTTACAGTGCCAGATCAGGTGAATATGGTGGATGAGGACCCTCCATCATGTGTGTAGAAACCTGCCATTCCATTGGATGGCACTTAGTAGCAGCATTCTTTCTCTATATATGTTTTTAAATCATTTCTGGTGAAGATATTCATCAAAGGGACTCCGCTTCTGTTTTAGAAAATGACAAGAATGATGGGCTAAGTGTATTAGAAGTGAAGGAGAGTACTTTGAAAGGAGATTAATGACAATGTGTCTTTTATTGTTAAAGAAAACACCATATATTTTAATCATACCTCATAAATTTACATTTTTAGTTAAGTGCTACTGAGAAGGTAAATGGTATAGTAACAACCTTTTTTTTTTTCTTTTAAAAGACCTTTCTATGCCGGGCATGGTGGCTCACGCCTGTAATCCCAGCACTCGGGAGGCAGAGGCAGGAGGATGCTGTGCTGTGAGTTTGAGGCTGAGCTCAGGGCCAGCCTGAACCACAAAGTGAGACCCTGTCTCAAACAAAACAAAACAAAACAAAACAAAATAAAAGACCTTTCTATAAAGCACTTTTTAGTCCATAACAAAGTTAAGAGGAAGACACAGACTTTATACATACTTTTTCCTCCTGTAGATGCACAGATTCCAGCATGACGTCATCCACACATGCCATCCTCCCCACCAGAGTGATGCAGCCACTCAAACTGATGATCATACTGACTGGTCATGGCCACCCCAAAGTCTATAGCTTACATTTAGGTTCACTCTTGGTGTTGTACAGCAAATGCAAAGTGACTTGTATCATCACTTAGTGTTGTACAGAGGGCAACCACTTCCCTGAAAAACCTTGTGTCCTGTCTGTTCATCCTACCCCTCCCCACCTACCCTGGCAAACCACTGATCTTTTACTGTCTTCATAGTTTTGTCTTTTCCAGAATATCATATAATTGGAATCAGAAATTATGTAGCCTTTTCAGAGGGGCTTCTTTCACTTGCCATTATACATTTAACTTTTCTCCATGTCCTTTCATAGCATCATAGCTCATTAATTTTTTGTCCATTATGTTTTAATATATCTCCACTTTTAAATACTGGTTTAAATTTTAGATTGTAACATGGAAGATATTATTTTTAGAAAAACATCATCGGAATCAAAGCTATTATAGTTACACTCTACACACTCCAAGGTCCTTTAAAATAATTATATTCTGAGTCTGTAGATTAACAGTGACAGTGAGCCAAATGCACCAGCGATAGTAAATACTGGTGAAGTGTTTTAATTAGACAAAGAACCAGTGAGCTTCCAGGTAAGCAGCACAATTTCACACGAGAACCAGCTTATCCCAACTAAAAATGTCTGGACAGCAACTCACACTGATGTACAGTTGTACTAATTAGCTGGTGAAACTGAACCAAGGAGAACGGTTTCTTCCTCTTCCTCACTTTGCTTTCTTCCCTCTCTCCTCATCCTCCCTCTCCTCCTCTCGGGTCTGGCTGCCCCCTGTAGCAATCCCAAAACTGCTGCTGCTGGTGCTTCCTTGAAAAATGAGTCCTGAATTCCAAGTGAAACTCTGCTCTCTTGTCCTGCTCAGTGAATACTGAAGGACAAAGACCTCCGATCACCAGCATTTTTCAGGTTTCTAACACAGCACAAAGAAGTGACTAAGTAGAAAATAGAGTAAAAGGGTAATTTTACTTTTCTTTTCCTAGGGGAAGAAAATTATCTGTGGATGAAAAAAATGAATATTTAGTCTATAAGAATTAGTCAAATGAAAATAATTCTAGAGGATTGAAATAATAAGTTTTGTCCCTTTCTAAATTTTGATCTCTTCTGAAAAAAGTCTAACCACAAGGTAAAGCAATTCATAACATAAAAAATACTTCATAATATTAAAAATATTTTTAACCTCTCTGAGACCTTTCCATTTTCCTGGACTCTGATTGGGCAGGCAGGACTGATTCCAGTAAAGTACCAGTACCATTATCTAAAGGTAACATATATCCTTTCATTCTTGTTTAGTACAGATATCTTTAATGTAATCATTTTATTTACAGAATAAATTGCAAAAAGTACATCATTACATTTAGTGCAACTAATGATAATTAGATTTAGACACTGGTTTGTAAACTTTCTATACGTTTGTAAAATATAGTTATGTGATTTAGTTATTAGAGTTACTTGTCCGGATTCACGTTACTAGACATGGCGAACGGAAGCGCAGTGGGCACGGAGAGTTATACTGAAGATTCCCTTCAGTGCCTGTGAGTGAACGGTCCTCCCTTTCTCCTGTCCCAATCCTGTAACTGATTGTAAAATAAAATACACTGTACACTGTAAAGTAAAATAAAGTATTTTTTAAAAACATCACAATATAAAATGTTAACTGGTGAAGTAGTACACAGGTAAAATAATTCGTGTTATTTGCCTTGCTTGCGTTACCACCATGTAGGCAATTTTCCACAGTCAGAATATGAGCAGCCTTTCTCTGTAATAAGGCATATTCCATGCACATTATTGAGAGAACATTAAATTAAAAAATACGAAAGATATACGGAGCACAAAATCTGCATGCATGTAAAATAAGCATATGTTTTATACGTTTTTCTCTCTGTACAGAATTATAAATATCACTATATCTGATGAATGTAACTCACTTCTAGGATTTTTGTAAATCAAGTGATCAGGCTAAACCCGTCATTAGATCATTACCTTGCATTTATCATTAAGACTGCATTATCATGTAGCCAAATGGAAATATATACAGGACATACTTACGTGACGTGATTTTCTGCTGTACAAAATGGGCCTGATTTCTGTGTTTCCAAAGAGATAAACAAATCAGCAAAGCATCCACAAAATGCCTCTGGTTTATATAAACACATCTGTGTGTAAACGCGATGACGATTTGAAGTGGCAGCCATTTTGACTTCAGTGAGTACCATTCCATGTTTCAAGGTTTTTCATAGAGGAGTAAAACTAAAAAATACATTTTAAACATTGAATTCTTATAGCAACTAAAGAAATTATATCAATTTGAGTAAGAAAAATAAAAGACAAAACTTTCCTTAGCTCATTTATTTTCAGGGTCTCGCTTTGTAGTTCAAACTGGCCCTGAGCTCAGCCTCAAACTCACATCACAGCAATCCTCCTGCCTCTGCCTCCCGAGTGCTGGGATTACAGGCGTGAGCCACCACGCCCGGCACTGTGGTATGATTATTGATGGGTGTGAGTCTCCACACCCAGTGTTGTATGTGGTTTTGGCGGGGAGGGGTCCAAACCTGGGCCCTTGTGCTTACAAGACAGGCGCCGGAACCACTGAGCTAAGTCCCCAGCCCCCTAGCTCATTTATTTTTAATGGTAAGTAATATTCCATTACCTAGATGTATTACAGTTGATGCATTTACCTATTAAAGGGTATTTGGTAGCTTCTAAATTTGGGCAATTAAGAATAAAGCTACTATAAACATTTGTGTGCAAAAGTTTTTATTCTTTTTAGACAATGTCTTACTCTGTAGTTTAGACTGGCCTTGAACTCACTAGTAGCCTAGGAAGGCCTTGAACTAGTGGCGATCCTATTTCAGGCTTCTGAGTTCTGGGACTACAGGCATGCACCATCATGCTGGGCTTATTTTTTAGATCATATTGAAATTCTTTTCATTTTGGGATTTCATTTGAGATGTTGAGATTTAACATCCTCCTGAAACCTGGAATGTAAGAACGAATCAGCTAGAAATTACAATCTGTAAGACGTATGAGTGTATTCTAACTGACTTTCAGGAACCTAGAGTTTCCTAAGTGGACCATATTTTCATTTTGTCTTTAGTAAGAACAGAAAATGTCATTTTAAAAAATATTCTTTTATGTAACTTTGTTATACTGTATGAAGTAGAGATTTACAGTGGATTTAAATAATTTATATAAATGAAGAAAAACTATTCTCAAGTTGCTGGTTAAACTTGGTCAAGTCTTTTCATGAGGGCTTGGTTACGAAGTATACAGTTTCTCCTGGCCCTAATTAAATCATTATTTCCTTTGGTATTGATTGTTTTCCTGAAATCTGAGCTGCCTGTCATGTCGAGGTGAAAGACTTTTGATCATAAACTTTAACAATTTTGACGTATTGCCTTTGAAGATTTTTTTGTAAATCTGAATACCAAGGTTTAGATTAGTGAATTTATGACATTTTTGGTCATTATGGAAATTGTAACCTACTATAAGTTGAGTCTGGTTGAAGACCTTTGTTCTTGGCAGCTAGCAGAATTCTTTTGGTTTGTACAAGGGTTGAATACAGAATGCAGAAAGATGGGGTGAAGTAGGGGAACACTTGTTAATAGAAACTACACATTCATGATTTAAAGTGAAGGGCAGAGCTTGGTCTTTCCGCTCTCTGTGTCAGGCGGCTCTAGTTTAACTGGTGTGAAGTTTTGAACATTAAACTTGTCCTGGGTGCTCATGATTATAACTGCTGCTTCACATCTGCTAAACCTGCCTTGTTCCTGATATACCAATAAAAATGTTCTTAATCCCTCAGAGTTAAACGATTGCAGTCTCCCTGCTCTTGTTAGTGCTTTAAACCACTAGGGAAAAAATAATACCAATAAATTAAGCAGTTTACCAAGTGGGGAAAGAATTGGACTTTTGTCACCAACTTTATCAGTGTCTCAGAGTTGACATCCTAGTGAATGTCACCTCTCTTGATCTCTTATTTCTAAAATTAAAGCTCAACACTCCTCATTTGTAAAATGTTTCTAATTGGAAAGTATCTTTAATAAGTACACTGTTAGATTTAGAATCAAAATGTCAATCCACACACAATTCTCTATATTTCTAAGTATTAATTATATCAATATTTTAATTTTTTTACTGCATCATTTTTGGGGGACAACAGAATTTAGGACAAGAAAATAATCAGTTCTCTTTCTTATCAAAGTTGAACTACAAAATCTATGTGTAATCTATGGGTAAAGCCCAAAAGCCTGTTTATAAAAACTATTATTTTAGTCATGATATTAGTATGTTTGGTGTTTCCAGAATATAGAAGAATTCAGTAAAGATGAAATTCAGTAAAAAAAAAAGCCAAGGTTGGTGGCATATGTCTGTAGTCCAAGCTATTCAGCAGGTGAAGTTAGGTGCATTACAAGTGTGAGACCAGCCTAAGTAATTAGTGAATTTTGTTTTAAGATAAAATTGTAAAAAGGGGTGGAGATGTAGTTTAATGGTGGAATGCCCTTGAATTCAACCCCCAGTACATTCAATCCCCAGTGTACACCGACACACACAGACACACACAGGCGACACACAGACACACACACACACACAGAGGGAGGGAGAGAGAGAGAATATGAATGAGAATTTAGCAAAAGCAGAAAATTAGGACACTTAATGTATAGAAGACAGCCTTTTATACCTTGCCTTACTCCTGGGTAATAGAATAGCATAAGAATGAATGTTCATAATATTTCAATGGCACAAAATAAATACTTTTATGAGCTGTTAGCTAGATTATACATTCTTAACTCCATTTGTAGGATAAGGGAAATATGTGATGGAGTTCTCTTATGCTGGAAAGGTTTTCTTCAAAACTGCATTATTGTTATTGAAATCACTCCTTTGGAACTTGAAGGACCAAGCTGTAGTTACCAGGCAAGTTAGCTTTTGGAATGACTTTATTTTCTACAAATGTTAAATTAAGTATTACGGTCACCTGACTATGCATTTCATATTTACATTTTTCTTTACTAGCACCAAGATTCTAACTGAAATGCACACATAAATTATTTGGTTTTTCTTTGAATTTCAGAAGTCTCTACTATCTGGGGGAATGTTTCGGAATTTGTGGAACGACAGCTAACCTTACATAAGGTAGGATTTAATCTTTAACCTTAACATGGGTGTCCAAAGAATCTTTCTTGTGCTTTTGCTTCCTTTTTTGGAAGCAGTATAGAATACTTTAGAGCCACCTACTTTGACTTGATTTTACAGTGTTCCTACTTCAGGCATGTGGATAGTAGGTGTAAGAAATGTGGAATTTTTCCTA
>PVIR01045941.1:0-10487 GCA_004026965.1 Petromus typicus
TTTTTTTTTAATAGCTAAAAATGAGAGTTGTGGGGTTGGGTTACAAGTTTTTATTTTAGTTCTCCTTTGAGAGGTTCTCCTTTGTCAATTGTGCTTGTGTAAAATAACGACATCAAAATGCTATATGCCCTCCTAGACTTAATGAGATGGCAAGACCCTCTCAGGGGACACAGGCAGGTACTTCTGGAAGAACCACTGGAGCCTCCAAACCAGTGTGCAGAGGGGCCTACCATCCAAGCATGTGGTGGCCCAAAGTACTTCCCAGACCAGGTTCCCTGAATTAGCTGCTCTCTACAACAGAACAGCCTCATTCACCTCTCTTTCCCAGCAGAGGGTATCAGAATTTCTGAATTACCAAAATCCATTCCAGATACCAGTCTCCAAATTATCAAAATCCATCTCCTTGTTTGCTTTTAGTCATAAGCTAGATTGAAAACTCCAGCGCTATCAACAGCAGCAGTGATAAGAACTTTATTCTAACATTTATGTGCCAAAACACATATAAATCAGCTCCCTTCGGGTCTGAGTGATTTGTTTGCAGAAACCAACAGTAGACATGACAAGTGTCAAATATGGTCTCCTGAAGGAAGGCGGGACCACAGCAGGGAGACTTACACTACAGGATACTACCTTTTTGTTTGCATGTTTTGCATAAAAGCAGTTGAGTCATCCCAAAGCTTTAATCCCCATGCATTGTATAAATGTGCCTAGCTGGGCTGTTCACCTGGGCTTCTCACCCAATCAACATCATAGGTCCTGGTGAGCATTA
Source organism: Petromus typicus (assembly GCA_004026965.1). NCBI lineage: Eukaryota > Metazoa > Chordata > Mammalia > Rodentia > Petromuridae > Petromus > Petromus typicus. The sequence continues at coordinate 770 of PVIR01045941.1, forward strand.
TGGAGAAATCACAGTAGTAAGAACAACAAAAACCCATGTGATTAAGAGAGGAGCGGTCAGTCCAGCTGCTCCAAATGCTTAGTGAGCTTCAGTCACTCTCACTTCATCCCCCCAGTCCCTGTTTTTCTGCAGAAGTAGAAACGTAGAGGACAGGCTCCCTTACTCAAATATTTAGATACATTGTTGAACATGTGCTTGTAATTCACAGCCAGCTCATTTCTAGAATTGTCAAGCTTTTCACAACCTGAGCCAGATTACAAGATGAGCATTAGCAGTGCTACCTGGGGACCTCACACCTCGCAAACATTTGGTTCTTCCTTTCTCTTCATAGATAATTCTCCCAGCAACTGCACTTTCTAAATGAGAAATCAGAGCCTCAGAGAGCTAATACTTCCTCAAGGTCACAGAGATACTGAGAGTGTGTCTTCCCTATCCCAAACTGAACTGTTACTCAGCAGCTGCAGCATATCTGAAACACTTGTCCTTAGACTTAATAGAAAAAAAAAGAGCAAAAACTTTTGAAAATGTTTTCACCTGATGGCTACATGAGCATGCCCAGCAAGAACTTCCCTTGAAAAAGGAAATAATTTGGCTACTTGTGGTTTAAAAATACTACCCCACCCACATTGTCACACCCATTCAGCCAGTGAGCTCCCTGCTTACACTGCCCTCCGTTGAGTCGTGTCAATATACCAGGGACAGGGAAAGGAGGCATTACATCAGACACCCGAGGTCTGCATTCAGGAATGAGTGACTCAGATGCATTGAGCCTTCCCTGCTCAACCTCTTTATTAAAAATACACATTCTGTCTCTGCATACTTAGCAGGACATGGGCATCCACAGCGCCAACTTTTAGCACAAGTCTGATTTCCAGAGCCCAACTCTGCAGACAGAAAACTTCAGAGAGCCCAGGGACAAAGGATCTCACTCCTCTGATCCTCAGTAATTTTGTATGTAAAATCAAGACACAGTGACACCTACTGCGCAGAGAAGCTGAGACGTATAGATAAGGCCTGAAAAAGGCATGATGTTGGCCCGTAGTGAGGGCTGAAAGTAGGTGGGTTCTGTGTGAATTATCAGAAGGGAGAAATCATTGCAATGAATAGTGGTGGCCAAAGTGCTTCTTTGTTAACTTCATCTTTCAAGAGCTGAGTGCCCCCGGCTCCGTGTTGAAGACACGAAGGGGAAGACAGAACGCCAGCTGTGATGCAATGTGATAATCAGAGAAACACGGGAGGAGCAGAGGAGGAAGCCCAGGGAGGGCTGCCCCGCTCGTCCCTGTGGGGTGTGAGAGGACTTACAGGAAGCTGGGGTTGTGCAGCAGTGGGAGAAAAAGGTTGCTAGGTGAGCAATTGAAGAAATATTTTCGGAGAAGCAAAGAGAAAAGGAAAACCATTGAAGCCTGAGAGTGCTCTGAGACTGTAAAACGTTTCATTTGACAGGAGTAGGTGGGATGGTGGAAAAGAGCACAAGGCATTACTGGGAAGAGGGGAAAGATTTAGAATGTCGTGCTTAGTGCTTGTTTTTGACTCTGGTCCTCACTGAGTTACAGAACTCACCAGAAGAGAGGGAGAGATCTCTAGTAGAAAGCTCTCTCTTTCTCTCTGAATGTCTAGCAGCTCTGTGAATGACCTGATGGGTAATGCCGAAGTGCCAGAAAGGAACTAGAAAAAAGTGACAAGGCTCAATAGCTGTGTATTCCCTGAGATTTCTATTGGGTACTAAAATAATTACACAGATTACAGTAAGAAGTCCCCAGAGGCACGTAATACTGAAACCTTGTATGTTCTTTCTATTGGGACATTCCAAAGTGTGACTTGAAGCCACAGCATCTGAAAGGGTCACCATGTAGTCACTTTGAAATGCCCCTTGTGTTAGGTTGAGAGAAGAAGCCTTTCACAGGATATCTTGCTTTCCTTTCCTGGGCTCAGCTTTCTCTGAAGGGGACCAGCACACAAAAGAATATAGTCTTGTAGACTCGCTTTGTCAATTTATTTAGTCAGTAATTTAACAAACATGAAAACCCACTTTTTCTCAGGAACATGAAGGTTATAATGAAAAATATAAGGATTACTTCAAATGAGCAGCCAAGCTACAACAAAATGAAATCTACTACATAGGACTTAAGGATACCACAAATAAGATATCATAGAAATTCAAAACAAGCAAGGTGATTTGAAAAATTAAGTTACTGCACACAGTTTGAAAGTTATTTATGTATCTTTGTTCCCCTCGAGGTGTGACCCATGGAACCGGTGCAGAGGCCACACTTGATACTTGTATGAAATAGAAAATTACAGCCTCCTCCTGACCTGCTGAATCGGGGAATGTATGTAAATAAGATCCTCTGGTGGTTCAGGCACATTCATGTTCAAGAAGCAGTGTTTAGGGCCCAGGAAACCCTAAAGCTTACTTTAAATCTAATATAAAAATAAGGAAACAATAAGCACGAAGAGATCAAAACTAAACTCTCCGTATTGTGAGATTAGTCTAATACAATATAATCTTTCAAAATTAGTGCTTCTTTTTGTTAAATGCATCTTGTATTTCCAATTCTTCCATTATTCCTCCTGAGACAGAGATGCAGGTGTGTGGGGCTCAAAGATGAAAAGAGAATGGGGAAAAACAGGTCTTCACTGGAAGGCTGGCAAGTTACCAGCAGATTCAGTTATAGGAAACAAAGACCAGGCACTTTGAGGTGGTCAGAAGCCATTTGTCCTTAGATCTTCATTTCACCTGCTTTGCAGCTGTTCCACCATGCTGCAACATCAGCACCAAAGGATGTATTTTAGTGACAGCTTTATTTCATATGTCAATGAAAAAAATCTGCTTACCTAGTAATAGCACTGCATGAGCTCATGCTCTAAGATACATAAAGAAGAGATCCAATTTATGTAGAAATAATTATGAGGACAGGTATACACCAATTAGTATTAAGAGAAAAATACAAACCAAAGACTACGAATGTTCACAGAAGAAAGGGAAAATTCCTGGCTCAGGAGTTCCAGGAAGACTCCATGAAGAAGATAGCAGAAGCCTCTAGGCCTTGAATGCATAATGAGAGCCTGAAGCAAGAAAGATGGAGGCAGGACACTTTTAAAGGACAGAAAGGGCTGAGAAAGTAGCTCAGTGGCAGAGTGCTCCCTAGAATTGCAAGGTCCTAAGTTTAATCCCCAGCATCAGAAAATAGATAAATGATAGAAATGAAAGGCACCTGGCCCAGAAAAACAATGATAGTGAGAGGAGATGAGAGAACCTGCAAGATGTGAGAACACAAGCTGGAAGGAGGCATGGGGTTAGATTGTGGGTACCCCCAGGGCCTAAATGTGGGCAGTAAGGAGTCACCAAGGACTTTAGACTAGAGGAGTGACATGATCATAGCTGGGCCATGGAGTGTGTACTGAGTGTTTGACAGGTGAGGGAAGGTGTGAGAGAAGGTGAGAATCATGAAACTCTTCCTGTCACTTCCAACCATTCCCAGCAAACACACATAGTTATTACCATCTTCTTTCATGTCTTTCCAGCCCACTACCCCCTTTTCATTTCCTGCCAAGCATGCAAGCAACAGATGCTCGGCATCTCGTGCTATTGAGGGCTGGAGTTGGTCCAGCCCCATTGGGCTTTATCTGAGGATGGAAATTGGCACAAGCACAATTCCCAGGAAGACAGTCCCAGAGCACTGGGTAGTCCAGTATTAAAGCCACTGGTTTATCAGAGTCAATGTGTTCATGAGTATCATTGGCCTTTTCATCATCCTGCAGAGACGATTGCCAGGCATGGTGGTACTTGCCTTTAATCCTAGCACTCTGGAGACTGAGGCAAGAGGATTGCCACAAGTTTGAGGCCAGCCTGAGCTACACAATGAGTTCAAGACCAGTTCAAACTGCATATATACTATCTCAAAAAAAAAAAAAAGAGGAAAAAAAGGAAGATGATCAGATCAGAGACCTCTTGATAATAATGCCATTTCACCTCTGTTATTTCTGGATAAGTGCTTTTCTGAGCAGAAATCTTAATCCCCTTGTTTGTGAACATGATTCCTCTGATCCTCCTGTTTCTTCCTTCTTGTATTAGTAGCAGACTTCCGTTTTACCAAAACTCTCAATGAAAAAGACAATGACTTGTTCATTGGTAGAGTATAGCATTTGTGAAAATATGACACATATGAAACCGAGGAAAGTCTGTGTCCTCCCCCTAGACAGTAGGGCTTTCTCTGAAACCCACATCCATGAAGTGCTACCTTACCAGGAAGGCCAGCCTTAGTCTCCTGCGACGCATACCAGCTGGAGAAGACCCCACACTGGGTGCAGAACAGGCTGCGTTTGAACCACAGAAACCAGTAGCCCACCTGCACCACCCAGCCTGGACATTCCCACTCCGGCTCCAGCTCCATTCAGTGTTCTAAGAGCATATTTTCATTTGTAAAAACAGAAATGCAGTGGAATCTTTCACTTTTTAGGAGAGAATTTTAAGTTAGGAAAATTCAGTTTATTCTGCTTGGCCTAGACCAAAGTACAAAGAGATTAGTGTGAAATCACTTTCTCCATGGGAGTGGAGTGAAGCACATTCAGTTGCTTTGCAGAAGAGGTGAGAAGGAATTATTCTTCCCTTCCACAGTCCCTATGGAGAAGCACTGAATGTGGGAGGTAATATGCTTCCTGAGGAAGTATTCATGGGTTACCTCTGCTCAAAAACAGAAATAAAGATAACTCTTTCTTCCAAGTGGTGTCTGGAGTCCTCACCATGTCAAAATAGCCACTAAGACCTTAACTCTTTTTGCTTTGATTTAAACATGTAAAGGGGAAAAGAGAATGCCTATTAAATAAATCATCAGAACACAAATGTTAAAAATCCTCAGCAAATATCCCTTGGATTTGGGGTCTCCTTATTACTTGTATCAAAAGATAAGCCATAGAAGGCAGCGCCTTTCCCCTCCAGAGCTGTCTTGGTCAACCTGCATGTCCAACCTTGCCGTGGCTTCTGCTGTACTTGAGCAAAGCAGAACTCACAGCTCTATATCAGAAAACACGGAAGCCAGATAGATAAGAGAAAAATAGCTCAGAATTTGTTCATCCAACTAGCCAGTTTTCTGAGATAAAAGGTAATATAGAAGGACAGATAAAGGTAGTTTTTGAGGATAGAAAATAGAAGGTAATTTTTTCCTAAGACTTACATAGCAGTGTGCAATTGTAACACATTCCACATAAATAATTTCATTTTTTAGGAGCCACATTTTTAAAAAAGAAATTAACTTTTTACTTAAACCAGTGGATACATTATATAAAAATTTCTGTGTGCAATCACTATGTGAGATGTTTTACATTCTTTTTTATACAAAGCCTAGGAAATCTGGTGAATATTCCATACCTAGAACACATTCCAATTCAAATCAGTCACCCCTCAAGTGATGAATAGACATGTACAGTGGTTGCTGCCCTAAGCCTCTCAAAGTTAGAGAAATGAAAATAGATGAAAAAGATAATCTAAGGCCAAACGCAGTGACACAGGCCTATAACTCTAGCTATTCAGATGGTTGATGCAAGAGGATTCCAAGTTCAAGGCCATCCTAGATAACATAGTCCAACTCCTCATCTTAAAAACTAAATAAAGATAAGAATACTAGTACTCTGTATTCTGGAAAATACTTTCCTTTATTCCAGTAGAAAACACGAGGAGTGAGTGGCTAGTCTCCCTGAGAAGAGGCCATCATGAATACTGAAAAGGCCATCATTGTACCCTAACCAATGAATTTACAGAATTTTTTTTCTGACCTTGTAAACTGGTTATTATTCTGTCCTGATTATCAATAAAGAACAAGACTAAGGGCTTGTCATCATCGTGAGAAGTAGATGAGAGTGTGAGCCCGGGACTCCTGACTCCTCACACTAGCCATGCAGTGCAGGAACACAAGACCCAAAACACCAAAAGCATCTCAAGGACATTGTTTTATCTCATCCCACACAGATTTTACTCTTTAAGAGATCAATGGCACACCATGCAAATGTCGATGAACATCTGTATGTTTTATCTAGGACGGTTGGGAGGAAGGAAGAAAGGGAGGGAGGGAGGATCCAAGCAGGCTAGCTAGTCTGTGTCGGCCATATTCCCATGAGCCCTTTCACCTTGCTCTGCTAAAGACCTCTCTTCACTCTCATGTCCCAGGACAGGACCGTCATCTGTACACACTGTTCCCTGCTTCTGTGATGAATGCGCTAGACATGGGATTTCTAGAGAGAACACCTAGACCTGCAGGGCGTAAATCTATGGAGCGAATGCTCAGAAAACACTGAGGACTTTCATTAACTATCCTCTCAGGTCCATTGGGCCAGCACAGTGGTGTTCTTGGACTGAGCACTCAGTTCAGAGCCGAGCACTCACCACTCTGTCTACGTGGCGGTCGTGCTGCAAGCCCTGATAAATCATATTTACTATAAACACTTCAGCCCGAGATGCAGAGGAAGGGCCGCCCCTAAGGGTACCCGTGGCTGCAGCCAGAGCAGGGTCCCGTCTGCTCTCTCCCTCCCTCACCACACTCCTACCCCACTTTCATCACGCTTGGAACCTGCGCCTGGGAAGGTCTGCCCACATCACCTACCTGCCAAGTGTTGCTCTGGACCATAACCCTGGGCCAAGATGTCCCTGGGGAATTCTTAGGGTGCCAAGGTCCCTCCCTCCTCCTGTCCCCTCTGCCTGCATGTTCACACACACGGGGTACTCATGGAGGTGGCCCCAGATCGGGCACAGATCGGATTCCATCTTCAATGACATCTTTTGCATTTTTTAATGCAGGGTCCTAACAATGGCTTACAGGCCGGCCTGGGCTCACCCGAGTGCAAACATTGCTCTGCCCCAAGGCCAGATGGAAACTCCCCTTTCTTTGTTGGCCCAGATTAGACCTAGCAAATGGCTTTGATGTGGAGGAAAGAGCTGGGTTTTGGGCTGCAGCCCCGCCCCCAAGCACAAGCGAACTCAAAAAGACAGTTGCCCGAAGGGCCAACCACAGAGAGGGGAAAAGTTCTTCTGTTTATTTATTTTTAAATTTTTTTTTCCCGCCCAAACGTGTGCAGCAGGCTCAGGTCCACGGGGAGCCTGCCATCTGACCCGCTGCGCCGTCCCTAATTGCGCCCCATCTGGCGTCTGGCGCGCACAAAGGCGGCGCACGCCGGGCCGTCCCGCCTCGCCGCGGCCGGTTGTGCATTTGCATAGCGCGGCGGACGCGACACACTTCTGGCAGAAGCCGGCCGCCCGGCCACTCGCGCGCCCCGGGCGAGGCGCCTCCGCCCCCAGGGACCTCAGCAGACAATGCTGCACCCGGCTGCTCTGGGAGCCCCTCCCTGACCCCGGGCTGCCTTCGAGGACATCCTATTACCCAAGGACGCAGAAGTGATGTCGGTGGGGTGTTAGCCAGAGACAGTCTACGGATGAGCGCCAGGAACACATCAGAGGGGAGATCCACCTCTCAGTGGTCACCAGTGAGTCACACACACACCCGACGCACGGTCCTGGGATGTAACTCGGAAGAAGCCAAGGACAAGGTTGCCAAGTGGGCAAAACACCACCCTTTTGTGTATAATTTTGAAATAACTTTTGTCTCTCTCTCCTGGCCTCAACGTCTCTGTAAGGAGAAGCCAGGGCAGCGGCCAGCATCTGTCGACGGTGGCGCTGAGTGCTGCCTGTGCGCTGAAATTTACCAGTGCGGTCACTCTGTCCCCTGCTATTAATATAACAGAATACAACATTTGGGTGCAGTATAGCGTCCCAGCTCCTGCCTCGGTGAAGAACCGACCACTCACTTTCTTGGCCCTTGGCTTGGTTCTTTGCGCTCTTGATTTAAAAAAAAAAAAAAAAAAAAAGGACACGTGAGCAACTGCATAGAAGTGTAAGTAGAATTTATGCCCCCAAGGGACAAAGTGGGCAGTGTGCCTAGAAGGCATCTGTGCCGGGTGTGAGTTGGGGTAACTTTATGCATAGGAATGTTATTCCTGAGGATCAAGACACTATGATATTATGATACTTACCAGTAGTGTACTGAAAAGTCACTTTGGAATTGCAAATGTTTTCCTGTCCCTTTGAGATGATCAGCGTTTCCTCAGGGGCTGTAATCATGTAAAAAACTCACAGAAGAAATTTAGGAAAGATAAATTCTTAACAGATTCCAGGCCAAGGCAGGAAGATCTTCAAAGATCATTTTCTTGGGCCGGGGATTTAGCTTAGGGTTCCCACTACGCCTGTAATCCCAGCACTGGGGAGGCAGAGGCAGGAGGATTGATGTGAGTTCAAGGTTGGCCTGGGCTACATAATGAGTTCAAGACCAGCCTGAACTCTAAAGCCAGACCCTGTCTCAAAAAAAAAAAACAAAAGAAAAAAACATTTTCTTTCCTGATATCAGTGGGCTCTGAGCTGTGCCAGTCAGGAATGCCATGTGCCTTGTTTTGGAACTAGACCACTAGCTGGTCAGGTATAACACTGTCTATGCACAATGTGTAACTTTAAAATATTTTTCTTAACTGGCAAGGCATACTACTTGGGATTCCTTGCCCTACTGTCTGTTAGGCTTACTACTAACTGTCTGCCTAACTACAGAGTATGTGTGAGATCCTAGGTTCAATCCCCAGGACCAAACAAAAACAAAACATCAAAAAAATGGGCAGGGGATTTAGCTTCGTGGTTCCAGTGTCTATCTGGCAAGTACTAGGCCTGAATTTGATCCTCGGTAACCACGTTTCACAATGCCAGGTGTGGTGAATCACACCTGTAATCCCCACACTCGGGAGGCAGAGGATTGCTGAGTTCAGGGCGTCTGAACTACAAAGTGAGACCCTGTCTCAAAAAAAAAAAAAAAAGGGTAGACTAGACACAGTAACACAAACTTGAAATTCCAGAATCATGAGAGCTAAGGCAGGAGAAGCATGAGTTTGAGACCAATCCATGCCACATAATAAAAACCTTTCTTAAAAATAAATAATATTTGAATGTAATTTATTTAGTACCTTTTGTGTAAGAAAAAAAACTATATATGAGCAATTTCATATTCAAGTTTTAAATACCCTGAAAATACAACCTTTAGTTTCTCTGTTCTGAAGTTGGTAGTTATATTTGGTACTATGTGAGGAAAAATGTCCTTTTTATTCTCCAGTCTCTTCACTATACACGGTGTAGAATAAGTGCTACTGATATAGTCAGACAAAATTTGTTCAAGCCTCCCTTGTAAAATGTGGAAAAGTATAAAATGTCTGGGGGTTCTGGGCCTTTTTCCACAGCCAACTTCAGGATTTAGAAGAAGCTGTTGTTACTGCTAAGTTGAAAAACAATTCAGAGACACTATGAAGCCCTTCTTGAGCTGGGTCACAGGGCTCTGGATAAGTGCCCACATTTTAGATTTGTACTTAGGGACTATTTTACAAACCAGAAAATTCAGAAAGATTAATTCAGAAATTTGATAAACAAAGCTGCTAATTTTAAAACACCCTAGAAAGGTTATAAACTATAACTCCTCACTAACGTACAGACTGCTCATTCACTTTAAGTATCCAACAATTCTTAATAAATTGAGAGATGTGCAACCAACAGCACAGTAATTGGAGCAACTTTATATAGAACAGAAATTAGTATCTCTTGAGCTTTTTATTATGAAGTTAATAGATGCTACAACATAAATTTTCTCTTCTCTCCCTCTTTCCCCTCTTCCTCTCCCTCTTTCTCCTTTCTCTTAACACT
>PVIR01045942.1:0-10477 GCA_004026965.1 Petromus typicus
GCACAGAAAGGAGCTGGTGAGGCCAACGAGGAGGAGAAACAGGCTCGACCGGGAAGTCGTCGTACAGAAGAAAAATGGCCTCTGAACACTCGAGAGACTCTTATGTACATTTCAATAATTAATTTGCTAACCAGGGGCCACGGCGCCATTCATTAAAGCAGATCCCCTGATCCTCAGTCCTCCGGCGAGGCTTTGGCACAAACCACCCTCAGGTAGCTGGAAGGAAGGCCGCTGAACTGCTTTTGAACAGGACAGAAAGACGCAGAAGGCTGGGACCACGCCCCTACCATGCTTCCCAGAGGACAAGGATTCAAGGGCACTTAGTACATGAGAAACAGGGAGGGACGGGACAGAGGACAGGAGAGCGGGGCACGGATGAGGTGTGTTTCAGACCAAAGATCAGGATGAATCCAGTTCTATGGACTCACTGACCCTTCACTATACATACGCTTTCCTTGTGGCCAGTACTGGGAACTGAACCCCGGGAGTACTGTGTTACTTCCCCAGTCCTTTTTATTTTAAGTTGTCTCGGTCTGGCCTTGCATTTGAGATCCTCCTGCCTCAGCCTCCTAGACAAGCAGGGATGACAGACGTTTGCCTGTCACCGCCTGGTTGCACTTTTCGGTTTTTCTTAAAACTCATAGACTTGATGAATTGCTCTTGGTGAAGAAGCCCCTCGGTTCAGTGCCCCACTGCCAGGGGAAAGAAAAAGAAGGCTGAAATGAATTTGCTTAGTAGATGCCAAATGGGCAGCCATCAACTGCATCACCACCAGAATGCCACCACCTGGGCAGCATAATGGCTTCAAGACTAGCCTGGGCTATGCAGTGATACTTTCTCTAAAAAAAAAAAAAATAAATAAAGGAATTGCATTACTTTAAACCAGCCCTCCCTAAGTAGTCTAAATTGCCTGTTTAACATGAAGTTTTTACCACCGTGTGTGGTTGCCAGTTTACACATGGGTACATCTTTCAACACTGGGTAACATTTTTCTTAACAGGCACAGGCACAGCTGGCATCACCAAATCCTGAGTCCTTAGAAATCCCATCACCTCCCTTTGCTGGTGACTCGCAGGTGAGGGACTCAAAGCCCTGAGAAGCTGAGGGACTGGCTCACAGTCGCTGGCTAGAGAGCCAGGCTGGTGGGGGGAGGTGGCCAAAGAGGGTGAGTCCCACCGCCACCACCCTCTCGGGCACCTTTTGCTCTGATGGTTTGATTTTGTTCAGATCCCTTGAGGATAATCTCCTAGCACTACGTCTGCTCTGTGGTCCTCTGGGACCTCGGGCTGCCCAATGACCCAGCGGCGGTGGCTTCGGGGAGCTGGCCTCCCTCCCTCTGCGCCAGGCAGAGATCTGTAATTAAGCATCTTGTCGTTAGAAAGATTAGTCAAAACCAGGCTGATCCCAGACAACTGATGGAAATCTCGTTCCATACAAATTACGGCATGGAAAATAATGATGGGTAATTAGTGTCTTTCAATCAGGGCTTTTTATCCACGATTTTCCAGGCTGCATCCATCATAATGAGTAGAGGGGGGTTCTGTGGAAGCAGAAAGGCGACGCCTGCCCTGTGAAAGCCTCGAGGACCCTGCCACTAGCCTGCTGATGGCCACTGCTGTCTGTTGGAAATCTCTGCCTTCACTGGTGGGGGGAGGGGTGTCTCCTGTGTCAAGCATCTCACACAGGACTCAGATGTACCCCATGGCTCTTACCTTAACCTCGGAGTATGGTGTGAGTTCAAGGCCAGCCTGGGCTACCTGCGAACCCCCATCTCGAAAGCAGACAAAAAATCCAGCATCTACCTCTTACAGCCTTCTTTTGCTTCCCTACTGGACTTCTGACATCTATGACTTTATTTAACCCATCTTTATTTTCTCTCTGCATCAAGTGGGGACATGGTATAAACACCCCACTTCCTATCACCATGGAGCCAGGCACTGGGCTGTCAAGCTTAGGGGTGAGAATAGGACTGCCTGGCTTGGAGCCCCATCTCTGCCTCTCCCGGACCTGGACCGTGCTGCTTAACTCACAAGTGTTCATTCTCCGCCTCTGCCAGGTGAGGATGAGGGTTCCAGCGCTCACCTTTCAAGGTGGTCATAAAACCTGCAAATTACAATGAAGAGCCCAGAACAGCGTCTGGAGAGCCTGGAGGACTCTGGGACTATGAGCAGTAGTTCCTAGCAGCCCCACTTGATAGTGAGGGGAGTTTTCCACTCACAGGACCTAAGAAGTTTATTCCTACTGGAAGGAAGACCGTCTTCTCCTTCTGTCCTTGTCACGCATCCCTCCACGCATCGCGTCCACCCGTCCACCCGTCTAACTGTGCGTTTGCCTGGCTATTGTGATTGCTGCTGAGAGAGTCCTCTGTTAGGGACAGGAGCCCCTTATTCAGGCAGTTCTAGAACTGACTTCCCTGCTCCCTGTGGTGAAGCGAAATCTGACCCCAACATACTTCTGTCACATAAACGCACATGCACACACACACACACACGCACTTGCACATAGCCAATGCTCCCACAGGACGTGCCATATGCTTACAGACATCCACGTGTCCAAGCGGACTGACCCACAGGTGGGCACCTGATCCACGCAAGGCTGCCGGGCTCTCCCAGAGGCGTTTGGTGTCAGGGTTGCCTCTCCAGCGACAGAAGCAGCAAATGCAGAACTCAAGAGCCAAGCAAGGTCACACATCCCACCAAAGTGCATTGAGACAGAAGAATATCAGAGCAGGCAGCCAAGAGTAAGGGTCAGCGCAGAGTCCCAGGGGGCAGTCGCTGCCACGGTGGCTCCCAGCCCCAGCCGCCTCTCCCCTCAGGACAGCAAGCTCCCTCTGCCTGATTCCTGGAGCCTCAGCTCACCCAAGACCCTCCACCAAAGCACGGCTCAGACGCCACGGCATCTGCTCCCCGCTCTCCCTCGTTCTGAACATCTACTGTCCACTTAGCACTCAGCACCATCTTAGTCCTGGGGATACTAGACTCAAGACTGCGCTTTCTTCTCATAGCCATCTAACCACCTGTGAAAGGGACAGCAGGTTACAGTATAACAGTCCCCAAAATAATGGTATCTGCATGTGTGTCAGGGGTACTAGGCACTGAATCCAGAGAGTACTCAGTGATATTCCCGGTCTTTTTTTTTTTTTTTTTTTTTGAGACAAGGTCTTACTTTGTAGTTCAGGCTGGCCCTGAGCTCAGCCTTGAACTCGAGGCAATCCTTCTGCCTCTGCCTCCTGAGTGATGGGATTACAGGCGTGAGCCACCATGCCCAGCACAGTGGTATGTGGTACTGCCTGCTGGTGGGCACAAGTCTCCACGCCCAGCATTGCTGTATGTGGTTAAGAGGGATCAAACTCCAGACCTTGTACTCACCAGGCAGATGCCAGAACCACTGAGCTAAATCCCCAGCTGTCCATTCTGTTTTCTTGCCAGATACAAGAAGGACTACGTTTCCCAGACACTCCTGAAGCTAGACGTGGCCACGTGACCAGATCTCAGACAAGGGAACAACGGCAAAGGCATACAAGCCACTCTTCTATGTGGGCCATAGAAATCTCCTGCCAGCACTCTTCTTCCGCTTCCCCCCTCTCCTCTGCCCCCACCCACATACCATACAGAATGGGACCCCCTGGAGCCCGCCAAGTCCCACAAGGAGGAGCCCAGCCCTCCCATCCTCTGATGGATGGCTCCGGTCCACACCCTCTAAACATTACCCAGGGAGCAAAGTAAACTTCTGTCCTGTAAATCACCAAAGCCCCAGGGCTGTAGGAAGGACAGCGCCCCTGAGATGCAGCAGGTGCTGTGAGGCAGTGGTGGGGGGTGGAGGGGCAGGCCAGGACCTAGAAGGCCTTTCAGGATCTCACCTGCAGCCCCTCCCACTGCAGCCCAGAAGACGGGCTGTAGCCCTGTAAGAGCCCCAGAGGCGAAGATGAGCAGATCACTCAGGTCACTTTTCTCTTAAAGTCCTTTGGGGACTGGAAGAGTAGCTCAGTAGAGATCTTGCCTTGCGCCTGTAAAGCACTGAGTTCCATCCCTAGTATCAGAAATCAAACAAGCAAACACAGAGAGGAAGGAAGGAAGGGAAGGAGGGAGGGAGGGGTGGGAGGACAGAAGTTTTGTAAAAAGCTGAAATATGTCTTCTCTGAGCTTCCGTTTAGTTTACACACCTCCACCCTTCGGCGTGGACAGAAGTCTAACACCCTGCACAGCACAGGCCTCTAGATGACTGGAGGTGGTCCTGCTCAGTGACCATCTCCTCCCCAAGGCCAGCATCCCAGGGGTCTCTCAGAATGACCTGCTCACTCCCTGTTTGCACACAGTCCCCTTGGGCACCGGCCTGTCAGGCACAGCAAGGCCATCCCTGCCATTGTGGACAAAGGAGAAAATGAAAGCTAGGTTCAGTGGTATATGCTTGTAATCCTGGCCCTCAGGAGGCTGAGACAGGAATATCTCTGAAAGTTTAAGGCCAAAGTGAGCTACACACAAGTAAAGTCCTGTTTAGACTGCATAGATTGTCTCAAACCAAAACGAAAATGAAAATGATGGCGGAGAGCACGCTCCCGCTGTGAGGAGGGAAGTGGAGGTGGGGTCACGCCCAGTCTCCTTTATCTGGGCCACTGGGGGAGGGAGAGGGCCTGCAGTCCCAAAGGCTGCCCTGGGCGATGCTGTCACTTATCACAGACTCTCGGGGTGGGTGTTCTGACTATTGATCTGATAAATAAACAGCTTGCAGGCTCGATCAAAATGTTATTTTGCATTTCAATTACTGCTCACTAATGCAGCCTTCAGCGCCAAGAGGCTCCCTCCTTGTGGGTGGGAGGGGTGGAGCTGCCCCTCCCCCAGCACCAAGGCATCTCAACACTCCCAGCCATGGAACCGTGGGGGTGGCTGCCATGGGGGGGGGGTTGAAGGGGAGGCTTGAGTCTGCCTTTCCGACCCAGAGCCTGCTGGGAAGGGCTGGCGCGGAGCTGTCCCCCTGCTGCCGGGCCACCGAGCCCATGCTCTGCTGTGTGGCCGTGGGCAGATCCTCACACCTCGATGCATCTTTCCGGCTGCATTAGGAAGCAGGGCGCTAGAAATGACTACTGCGTTGCCATTGTAAGGACAGTGTGAAGACAGGTGCTTTGCAGTTTTCGACGGTGCTCCTTCAGGACAGGCCTTGACGCCCCACTTCCCCTCTGTGTGGGCGCTCACCTTGTGCCAAGGGCTGGTGCGCACACAGCGGGAAAGGCCGATGAGACACTCGGACATTGAGTCACATGGGCCATGTGGCTTCCAAGGGACAGTAGACTGTCCCACTCGTGGCCCACTCATGGCCCACCACGAGTGTGGTGGGGAGTATGGCCCCTCTGCCTTCATCTTCTTCATGTGCCTGTGGACCTACTGACCTGCACAAAGTTGGCCTTTCCCAGGAATAATGGAAGAGTGAACCCAAGAAACAAAAGTGGGGATCCAGAGGCCTCTTTGGGGAATACCTGGAAGTGCCTATGCTCTTCTGCCCTCTTCCAAGGGCAGAGACTGAGTAGCAGTCATCCGGGGCACTAGCATCTTTGTGAGCCATCTTCCTTCAAGGCCTGAGAACAGGGCCTCTGTCCTCCTAGGGAATCCAGGGTGGGAGGCCCAGGAAGGCTGGGGACAGCAGCAGAGTGTACATTTCAAGGGTTTGTTTGGTTTGGTTGAGACAGTCTCCTTATGACATTGAACTCGCTCTGTAGCTCAGGATGGCCTCGAACCTATGGCAATCCTCCTGCCTCAGCCTCCTAAGTGCAGAGATTATAGGTATGTGTAACCACGCCCAGCTACATTTCAAGTTTAAACAGCCAAGTTATCTCCTGAGCTCCTATTACGCTTGACAGAAACAGCCCAGAACCAACTCCGGCTTCCACTTCAGTTCCAAGGCCATGTGTCCTTGACAGAGCCACCCACACTGCCTGGTCTGGCCTTCCACTCTCCATTCCAGAAAGAGAGGCAGCCCAGACATCTGCCCGCCACGCCTGAAGACGCACCACCTACAGCTCTGGCCTCCTAAAGGAGACTGAATGCCAGACTTACTGCCTCAAGCTATTTCACGGGTAATCAACGGTTAAAAACCCACATTACAAAATAAAGCATTAGCTGTGACTCAGTGGCCTGAAATCAATAAGATGCAGAGAGCCTGGAAGTCCTCAACTGTCTGACTCCTGTCCTGGGTTTCCACCAACCTAAGCTCCCTGCCCATCTAACAGCAGCCCTGACTCCACCGGCCAGGTTGAAGGCCTCAGTCTGCCCTGCCTTCCCCTGTGACCTTCAGTAGGTTCTTCACCTGCTCCGAGCCTGGAGTGGGGTTTTTTGTTGTTGTTTTTCAATCTATAAAACTGGAGTAACGAGCGGGGTGCGGTGGTGCATCCCTGGCTGCTGGAGATGTGAACTTCTTCAGGGTCATGGTCCCCCCAGGCACAGGTGAAACCAAAGGAGCCCGAACTTACAAGCACTTCCACCCCTCCCCAGGCCTCTATGATCAGGCTAGAGAAACTGAGGCACGAAGGCCTCTTTTGTTCCAGGTGAACTCAGCTCACCAGCCCCAGTCACTTCCGGTTCTAAGCTGTCTACCTCCCGGGCCTAGTGGAGAGAGAAAGCTGAGAGAACTGCGGAAGCAGAGTCCCAGCGGGCACACCTGCAAATGTCAAGGTCTCAGAACCCAAGGGAAGTCTGAGGACAAATCACAGGTTTCACAGGCTGGGAAGCAAGAGACACGAGGACTAAACCCAGCCCTGGATTCCGTACTGGGTTCTAGAAGACAGAAAAGACATCAGCATAGAAACAACAGGGTCCCCAGGAAGCGGGAGCTTTGCTCACAGTGACAGATCAAGCGCAGTTTCCCGGCTGTGTTGAACCTGCCGCCATCATGTGACCACTGACAAAAGACAGTGCAGCCCAGGGAGGCAGAGATCCCATAGAGAGGGGCTGTTCCGATCAATCCTTTTTTAAGATACTGGAAAAATAACTGCAAAACCTCAACAGAAAAAATACCTAAGTACAATTTTAAATGGGCAAATAACTGGAATGGACAGTATTCACCCTTTTTTTTTTTCTTCCCCAAAACAAGGTCTTGATTTGTGCTGTAGCTTGGCCTGGAGTTTATAATGTAGTCTAGGTTGGTCTCAGTCCCACCCTGTCTCAGCCTCCTCAGTGCTGGTATTATATATAGGTGTGTACCACCACATTTGGCTCCAAATCAACATTTTTGAAAGGATAATGCCATATACACATGGCTAGCACATATGTGAAAAAATGGTCAATGTCGCAAAACCCCACCAATCAGAATGGCTGTAACCAAAGGACAAGCATTAGGCAGGTATAAGCCCAGCACTTGGGAGGATGAGGCAGGAGGATTTCAAGTGTGAGGCTAGTTTGCGCAACTCAGTGAGACCCTGTCTCAAAATAAGAAAGTAAAAAGGGACAGGGACATAGCTCAGTGGAAAAAGCACTGCCCAGCATGTACAAGGGCCCAGGTTCAGTCCCGGAACCACTTTATTCATAAAACGAAATGAAAGGAAAAAAATCCTAACAACAGGACCGCAGTACATTTCAGCTGTCCCATACCTGCGAATACAGACAGCCAAAGGAGAGGAAGTCCGGATAGCAGTCCCATGTGTGCTGAGACTATTCACACCAGCAAACCCGGGATCCACTGGGTACCCGTCAGTGATGGCTGGGCAGAAAACCTGCCCGCTGTGCACAGCTACATAGTGTATATATTATTCAGCCACTGAAAAATAAAACCTTGTCATTGGGGGCAACACGGAGGGGTTGGAGGACATTATGCTAAGTGAAAGAAGCCAGGCACAGAAAGACAAATGCAATATTCTCCTTCCTCTACAAGTCGAATTCATGGAAAAGTGAATATGAATGGCAGCTACCAGAGGTTAGGAAGCGGTGGAAGAAAGGAGGCTGGGTAATGGGTTTCACACTCAGATGGGAGGTACAAGGTCCAACACTGCAGAACCAGCGCTCACACCAGTTTTATTACTTATTTATCTACCAGCACTGGGGTTGAGCCCAGGGCCTTTGCACCGAGCCACCTTCTTTCTTACTCCTTTTTCTTGAGAGAAGCCAGGACGTGCTGCAGGTCATCTGGACAGGGCAGGGCCCAGCCCTCACTCCACACCTATGAACAGACAGCCTGGGGCCTCTCCAGAGAGAGGGACAGGCCAAGCAGGAGAGGGTTACACAGCACCTCTTTGCCATCAGTGACTGCACTGATCAATTGACTCAATTAAATCCACAATGCTTTTAAAAAAAAAAAAAAAAAAAAAACTAGAACAACAACAAAAGAAAACAGCAGCAGAAAGTAGTGACTAATAATCAAGTAAAATTGAATTATTTCTGTGCTGACTGAAGGGTGGGTGGGGAAGAGAGGAAGCTCCCTGGGGTGAGTAAGGAGGGAAGATGTCAGGACTTGCAGATGGTGGGAGGGAGCGCAGGGGCGGGGTCAAAGGCCTCAGTGATGAGCTCCGGGCAGATGCACAGGGGCACTGGGGCATGCTGCGTCTGCCAGGCAGCCCTGGAGGGCGGGCACACTTATCCTGACCCTGTTTCCCACTGGGGAAGGCCAGAGCAAATGAGTCATGAAGAACAAAGATTCACTCGGACTCCCGGTGTGCAGGTCTACAGCTCTGCTGTAAGGGCACAGGCTGTGATGGCACACACACCCCTCCTCAAAGCCCCGGTCACTGCCGGTTTAATTTCACTTGCTGCATACTGAATCCAACACAGGAACCTTGCTCACTGAGCTCAGCCCCACGCGAATACCACAATACAGCAGATACAAGCGCCCAGTGCCCACACGTCCCACAAAGGGAAAGCTTTCTAAAGTGCCACGACAGGGGCACGGGAACAGAGCGGAGGGTCCAGCCGCCTCAGGAAGTGGTCAGGGCAGGATTCCTGGAGGGCAAGCAGGTGTTGCCAGGCCACTAGGGGAGGTTGGGGAATGGCAGAAGTGCTCACTAGTCTGGGACCAGAAGTGCACACTAGTCTGGGACCAGAAGCGCTGGGAAATCTGCCAGGCAGATGTGAGGCAGGTGATGCGTGGAAGAAAGCAAGCGGGGGTGTGGCCTGAGACCAGGATGGACAGGGGGCGGGGCCTTGCCTGGGTGTGGACAAGGGTCTCCGCAGGGTGCGCTGAGCTACCCCCACACACCTCTGCCTCACACCCGGCCCACACTGAAGGCTCCTCCTTCCAGCTGGGGCTCCAAGAGGCGAAGGAGCCTCACACATGGCTGGCTTAGGTTTTTGTTTGGGAACTGGGGATTGATCCCAGGGCTGCTGCACTGAGTTACATCCCTAGCCCTTTTAATTTGTTTTTCAAGATGGTTTTGCTAAATTGGGAAACTGCCCAGGCTGGGCTTGAACTTGGGATGTTGTGCTTTAGCCTCATAAGAGCACTGGGTTACAGGTGTGCACCACCACCAAGCTAGATGGCTGGCTTAGAAGGCAAGATCTGCTTCACAAGCCTGTCCTTTATTTCCCTCCAGACACATTTTCTTTGCGATAGAAATGCATTAGCAAAGCGAGCTATTTAAAGGAACCCCCGGAGCTAATCCTTGCGTAAACGGAAAATCTTTAAGCAAAGCTAATAATCGCCCCATAATCCAGCTGTTATGTAATTCTGGGTTTTACAGTACAGCACCAGGGCTGACACCCTCTAGGGGAGGATGGATTCCTGGCAAGGGAGCAGGGAGCCACCAGGGCACGTGGGGTGTGCTGCAGCGAGGACACCAGGCAGTATGTTCCTGAAGCCCATCAATGAGCTCTTGGGGTTCATGGGAAGGAGGGAACTCCGCCTCTCCAGCCCCCACAAGACTAAAACCACATCCTCCAGGCTGCTCTGTGTCTGTCAAACATCAGGAACAAAAGAGAGAGTGCTCCACTACTGGGCATGGTAAATTGGGTACCAGAGGACACGGACACTTCCTGTCCACAGAGGAGGCCTGGGCCCGCAGCCGGTCCCCCACCTGGGCATCCTATGACCAGGCCGCCGAGGGCAGGGGCCTGACCTGTTTCTCGTGATGTCCCGACACACAGCAGAGTGCCAGGTGAGCACTAGGTGCTCAACAAGTGTGCTGAGAGGGAACCAAAGTCAGTTCACTGTACAGAAATCAGATTCAGAACAAGGATCAAGATAACGAAGGAAGCTGGTAAGAGGAAGGAGAAATGGTAAATCCTGTTTACAAAGCACCTTTGTATATCTCGGCATTGTGCTCATTCTACAGAGTCTGCCAAAAATCAAACATCAGGAAAAGAAAAACTTGTATCAATACTTTCATACTCAATTTATGAGACATCTCGAGAGTAAGACAAGTTACCTTTGGCCTCTGCAGTTTCAGAGGTGCTCAGAGCAGTGGCCATGAGCTTCCAGACAATGACTAGTGCCGTGAATGGCTGGAGTGTGTCTACATTTTTCTGGTGGACTCTATGTTGAAGACAACACACTTTTTTTTTTT
>PVIR01045943.1:0-10476 GCA_004026965.1 Petromus typicus
AGAGTGGGGTCTAGGGGAGGTCTCTGGGTCACTGGGAGGGGTATGCCCTTGAAGGAAACTGTGGAACACCAGCTCCCTCTTCATTCTCTTCTGCCTCCTGTCATGGTAGACTGCCTCTCCATAGACCCAAAGCAACAGGACCAGTTGCTTATGGATTGGAACCTCCAAACTGTAAGCCACAATAAATATCTTTTTTAGATCAGTAGTCTTAGGTGTTTTGTTACAATAATGAGCACTGACTACCACACATGCCTCTCTCTTTTCTTCTGGTGGTTGCTGGCAATCCTTGGCATTCCTTGGTTTTTAGGTGCATCACTATAGTCTCTACCTTTGTAACTACATGACCTTCTTCCCTGTGTCTTTGCATCTAATCTCCCTCTTCTTTTTCTTATAAAAACACTAGTCATTTAATTAGGACCCATTCTAATCCAGTGTGATTTCATTTAACTTGATAATAATCACAAATGCTATATCTCTATATAAGGTCACATTCACAGATACCAGAGCTGAGCACATATTATCTTTTTGTGGCACATAGTTCGACTCATTGGCCTGTGCATTCTTGTCACCAAGCCATTCCTCTGCGCTGTCTACTTCAAAGGCGAGACAAGACCACTGCTGCCTGCTCAGATAAGCAGAGGGGAGGTGCTGGAGGTCTCTCCCCAAGCCAAGCCACAGCACCAGAGCCGCACACAAATGTATGCCAAGCAAAATACTTTTCAGTGAAAGGAGTCCCATGATGGCAGTGTCAAGAGCACCATAGGTTGGCAGCGTGGCTGAGCGAGCCTACAGCAAAGCAGGTCCCTTTGGTGTCCACAGCAGAAAACTCTAGGCTCAGTGGTACAGCCGCAGAATGTCAGTCTTCTTTCCTCGGATGGCTTGCCCTTCAGAATATTTGTCTGGAGTCTTATGAGATCACCAGGCTTAGGGTCTAGATAAATGAAGAGGTAAAAGGTTCTGAGATTCACTATTCTTCCCACCCTAGATTCCATGTGGTCAAGAACAGTGGTTTGAATCAATGGAAGGACTCCACAGTACCTGGAACCTAACATTTACTCTTTTTTTGTTGTTGTTTTTGAGACAGTGTCTTGCTTTGTAGTTCAGGCTGGCCCTGAGCTCACTGTGTAGCCCAGACAAGCCTCAAACTCACAGCAATCCTCCTGCTTCTGCCTCCCGAGTGCTGGGATTACAGGTGTGAGTCACCACCACTGGCACTGTGGTATGTGGTACTGATTGCTGGTGAGCGTGAGTCACCACACCAGGCATTGTTGTATGTGGTTACCAGGGATCAAACCCAGGGCCTTTGTGTTTGCAAGGCAGGCCCTGGAACCACTAGGCTAAATCCCTGTCCCAACCTAACACTTACTCTAATGTCACTCATGATGAATACCCATGTATCCTAATGCCACTCAAAGTGAGTATCCTTCATCTGTGGTCCATCTTCCTCTGGGTTCTGCAGGATCAGACGAGGTAGGGATAGTGATTGGACCGTATTCCGAGAGCCAGGTTCTTTGTAGGTGATCAGCCACAGTTTGATGAATGAATGAGTTCTTCAATGAATGAATGAATGAATGAATAAATATATGAATGAAACGAGGCAGTGGGGGTCCTCTCCCCACATAAATACATTTTCTTTCCTTTACCATGGAAGAGGGAGTTTATTCTTCTAAACCACAGCCCTAGAATTCAGAGTCTGTTTTGGATTTTTTCCACAGAATGACCTCTTTTTTCAGGACTATCTACTGTATACAAACTCATTTTTAAAAGCTCCAAGGGTGATCTGTATGTGTGGACAAACAGTCTCTGAATTAAGATTGTTCAAATTGTGATTGTTTGACTTTCTGATGAGTTTTTCAGGTTATAAATTCATTTTTTTTTTTCCGCACTGAGGGTTGAAACTAGGATTTTACACAGGTCAGCATTCTACCACTGAGCTATAATCTTCCCCCTCTCCCAGCCCTTAAATGTAATTTGACTTATGACACTTTCAACTTACAATAGGTTTATCAGAACAAGAAAAATGTTTGTGTGCTTGTACGTAATTTATCTGCATAAGAAACTCTAAAACATTAGTGGCATAAACAACTATCTCATTATGCTGATGGGGTCTGGGCTCAGTCAGCCAGACAGGGATTAGCTTCATGAGCTGGTCTGGACCTTGGTGGCTCTGTTCCCCACCCACCCACACCCACCCACACACACATGAAGGCTGACATGACTCAGCAGTGGGGGTTACAGTCCCCTGGAGGTGTCTTCAACCACATGTCTGGTACTCTGGTGGGAGCAGGAGCTGGGCTTTCGGCCCAGACACCCACATGGTCTCTGCCTACCCTCCGCAGGACCTGGTTTGCACTCCCTCAGATGAGCTGTGAGCTGGCATCCAACAGGCAAAGTGCAGGTGCACAGCCTTTCTGTGGTGGGCCCTGAAAGTCACAGGGCCTCACGCAGCACTACGTTCCATGCTCAAAGCAGTCACAGTTTGCCAAGGTTCAAGGCAGGAGCAAGTGAGCATCTCCTGAAGATCATGTAGACAGACAGCAGACATGGCTGTATCCATCTTTGGAAAAACAGTATGATTTTTCTGTCTTTTTCTTTAAATTATATATTCACACATAAAGGAATAAATAATTTATAAATAGTTTTTAACTGTCCAATTGTGCCTTGCTGGCCTTCAACCAAAAATAATCACTCTCTCACGTTGTTTCATATTGTTCTTGCAGTTTTGTTTTGTTTTTATTTTTTGCAGTACCAAGGATCGACCTCAGGTCTTTGTGCTTCCAAGGTGGGCTCAGTACCACTTCAGCTAAACCACTGACCCATTATAATATATTGTTTACCTTTCCTGCTTGCAGAGCCTTATATGAATCGAATCATACAGAAGTATTCTTTGGTGGCCTTATTCATTTACTCTTGCATTGGCCATAGTAACAAATATCACTAAAATTATGTCATAATAACAAATATCACGAAAATTTCAGTGACTTATAACCATAAACAGTTGTTTCTCCCCCATCTTGTGTGTCGTGATGGGCTGTAACTCTGCTCTGGTTTCCAGACTGAAGGAGCAGCCATTATCAGGATCCACACAGAAGGGAGAGACAGGAGCAGGTCATGTGCTTACTCATCCAAAATCCTGCTCGGAAGCTGCATGCACCAGTTCTACTCACATTCTGTTGGCCAAAGCAAGCCATATGGGTAAGAAGCCTAATAATCTGTGGGGTGGCAAATGTAATGTTCATGCAGATATAACCCTAAAGGGAGTAGCCCCAGGGAGGCAACAGGTGTTTTGAATATAACAGAAGCATCCGCAGAACTCTCCGCTGGTCATAATTACTTACTTCCCTAATCCAACGTACCTCGACATTTCCCATTGGTCACATACTTGTTTCCCACTTTTCTTCAAAAGAACTCACTCATGGATACAACCCAAATTCCCATCCAACCATGGCATCAGACTCCAAGTCCAGGCTCTCAGAATAGTTCTTGCATCAGGTCAAGATGTGGGGCCTCTGGTCTGGAGATTTGTAACTAGAAACAAAAATGATTCCCCAGCCATACCCAAGGGACAAGGGAAGGGCAGGGACGAGTAACCCCAGCAGAATTCTCTGCTAAGAATGGGGAGAATGGGAGCCACGGCAGTCAGGGGCCAAAGAATATCTTCAAGTTTTCTTGGAGAGACATTGCAAAGAGCCCTTGTCTTGGAGTATACTGTTTCTTGGTTAGGTGGGAGTTCTACTTCTGGGGAACAGATGGATCCTCAGCCCACTGCCCTTTGTGGTTCATAGCTCTGCCATCTTGGAGGTTTTTCTTTGTTTTTGTTTGTTTGTTTGTTTGTTTGTTGTCTCCCTAATGAGGGAATACACCCTCCAAAGCACATCTTTTTATATTGGAAGAGAGCCAGGTCTTTCTGATGCTGCTGCTCCAGGAACCTTACTGTGAGAACTACAGGGTTAAAAGAAAAAGTGTGAATTGATTTTAATGGCACATTACTGTGATCCCAGCATGCTGGGAGATTGAGGCAGGAGGATCACGAGTTCAAGCCCAGCCTGAGTAAATAAGTGACTTAGACTTCTGGTCTGTGCTCACTAGTAACGTTTCTCAAACAAGTGGTCTAGAATGGAGCCAATTCCTAGGTTATCCTTAACACCTGGGAGAAAAGCCTTGCTCCCTAGAGCCCTGATCCTAACCTTACCATGTAAACACCTAAGATTATCCAGGGTGTTTGCAGGGCCAAACTCAAAGGTCTTTTCTCAGCAGTCTCCTTCAATTCAATTGAACAAACATACTTTAGTACCCATCACTGCTTGAGTACAAAGGTGACGACGTCATCATTCTTTGACTTCTAAGGGTAAAACTGGGGAACGAGTTTTATGTAACTGAGTTGTACTGTTAGTGAAAAGGCAGCTAAATGTACTGTGTGAATTGTGTGCATGTGCAGTTGTGCCGAGTACGCAGCCTGAACACAGGGCTCAGCTATAAAAAATTCCTGAGCCAACAAACAAATGAGTAATTGAATGAATGAGTGAAGTCCAAGGGAAGGTGGGGCAAGATGATTTATAGATTAATTGATTGTCCTGGCGTCGGAAAGGATGAGTAGTTCCCAGATGGAGAGGTGTGTGGGTGGGTGTTCCAGATGGAGTCAAAGGTCTGGGAGGGAAAACAGCATGGCACATTCCAGAAACACCAACAGTGGAACTGGCTGACGTGGAGGGGGGAAGGGCGGCCAGAGTGGGGTGAGGAAAGAGAGTCAGAAGTGAACATGCAGAGATGCTGTGGACTCTACTGTGTCTCCAGTGTTTGTCAAAATGTTATATCTTGGGCAATGGCGAGTTTCTGTATTCTTGGCTTTTAACAAGGGAGAGTGGAACAGAATTGTATCATCATCATTATTGGGTTGTTGAGACAGGGTCTTACTGTGTAGTGTAGGCTGACTGCTGCATATGGCAGAGGGGTAGAGGCATGGTGGAACAGTGAAGAGAAGATGAAAGGACATCCACGGATCCCACCTCGCCCCGACCCCCACATTTTTTCCTTCCTGGAGTTCTTGATGTGCTTGTTGTCCACTCAGTCTCTGTCAAAGAGCATGCAAGTATAAAAATACAAAGCCAGGGAACCTAGAGAATAGTCCCAGAATTCACTCATCATATTTCAGAGATACTTACTGACCTATTTATGGACAAAATGAGATGATGCCTGGGATTTGCTTCCAAATCTTGAGGGTGTGAGTTTAGAGATACATATGACGGGTCATGGCTTGACCATGGTTAGAAGTATATGACGGTTACCTGGGTTTCCTTGCACTCCTACCTGAGTATGTGTTTGAACGTTTTGTAAAGTAAGAAGAATTTGAAGAAAAGGAAGAGGAAGAAGGAAAGGAGGAGGAGAAGGGGAGCAGAAGGAGGAAAAGAGGTGGGGAAAGGGGAAGAAGGTGGAGGAAAAGGAGAAGAAGAAAGGGAACAAGAGGAATGAGAACAACAAAAAGGAAAAGGAGAGGGAGGAGGAGGAAGTAGAGGAAAGCCTAGATGTACTGTGTAAGCAAAGAGGTTGATTCCCCTGCCTTTTGAGGAGGCAGGGTCTTGCTATGTAGCTCAGCCTAAGTTGGCCTCCAACTCGAGGTGATCTTCCTGTTTTAGCCTCCCAAGTGCTGGGAGGCACCATCATGCTGAGCTTTTAAATTTAAATTTAGAATCCTGTAGGATTCCCCTCCATATTTTTTCTTCATTGAAGAGAACAGGGGACACTTGCTGCCTTGAAAGCTTAGTGGTGAGAGCATGGGTGCTCCAGTTAGAGAGCTTTGATCTAACAAATTTGCTTTTTTGTGTTTTAGCAAACTTCTCATTGGAGTGTTACCCATACTGAGAAAAGCATGTGAATTGTGAGTATCAGCTTGGTGAATTTTCATGATGAGCACATCTGTGTAGTCACCAGCTAGCTCAGGAACAGAATAGTATGACCCTGCCAGAAACAACCCCCAGGTCCCCAGTCACTCCTACACTACAAGATCCACCTGACTTCACTCCAGACACGCTTCTCCTCGTCTGGAACTTTATGTAAATAGAATGGTTACTTTTGTGACTGGCTTCTTTTGTTTAACATTTGGTCCATGTTGCACTAATAGCAATAGTTTGAAGATATTCAATGCAGGATATTATTCCATTGAACATGAATTTACAACAATTCATTTATACATTCTATTATCGACGGGCACTTGGGCTGTCAGCTGTCTTGGGCTTTTACAGCTATCACTTCCATGACACGGTGGGTGCATATTTGGGAATGGAAGCTATGCATGCTGGGATGGTCTCTGGTTTAATCTGCACTTCGCTTCACAGCACTGATGTGACCCTGAGCCCACTCTTTCACCTATCTGGCCCCAATTTCATGAAGTGTAAGATGAAGACACTACCACCCTGTGGAGTTCTGCTGAGGATCCTATAACACTCTGAGAACAGCACGGGGCTCTTACAGAGGGTTTAACTATGACTGTTCCTACCTCCTTACGGTAACTTTTCAGTCTCCTTTTCTCTTTCCTCCTCTTTCCTCCTGAAAGTTCCACTCTCCCACCTAACCTGGTCTGCTTCTCTCTCCCTCAACACTTACCTACACCCAGTGGGTTCCACCACCTTGTATGTGGATAACTTTGAAAAAAAGTTTGTACATAAAAAAATATGTCTTTCTGTCTACAACATTTGGTCCCCTCCTACCCACCACTCTTCCCTTTCTACTCCGGATGGGACATTTTATCTTTTCCTTGAGTACATGTGCTTCCCTGATCCCAACAACTCTAAGTCATACTCGTCCTTTCCCCCTACCTGGGAATTACCTTGGAGCCATGAACAACCCTTTTCCCTTGTGCTTAATCTGCAGTGAGGTTCTGATGAGTCTCTCTTCACTTGTGTACTCTCCTGTGAATCTTTTTTTTTTTTAGACAAGTTTTCGGTATGTGGTTCAAGATAGACTTGATGTCACTTAGGTTGCCCAGGTTGGCTTGGAATTCTCAATGATCCTCCTGCCTAGCCTCCCAAGTGCTGGGATTCCAGGCATGTACCATCACACTTGGCTTCAGACTCTCCTTTGGAGTTATCCCAAGAGGTCCTGCCTGGAATCCCAAACTTCAGGATGGCAGTGTTCTTTACTAGATCATCATATTTACCAAACATCTGGTGCTGAAATCCTGGGAGATGGTGGTATAGAACGCCTTGCTCTGGCTTGCAGCTCTACTACCTCAACCTTCTGGGAGATACAAACCAATGGCTTTATTGTCCACCAGAAACCTCTCTCCAGTAGTTCTTCTGCTTATATCGCACTGCTCAAAACTGTGGATTAAGTCCTCCTGGGGAGCAGCTGAGGGTGTCTGTCACTCCAGTCAGTTGTCCAAGCCCTAATTAGGCCTGACCTCAGGCTTTGGCCTAGACACAATATATATAACCTAAATCCAGGTTGCTAGGTTTTTCTTTCATTCTGGCTTTTGGTGTTCATCTGGGAGATGCTCCTTTTCACCCCAATCAACCTTCTTCCAGTCAAACATTCTCAGCCCTGGCCTACCATTGGAGGGACTGCCTCTGCCCCTTTCTGGGGTACCTCATTAATAACCTGCCTCAACTTAGTTTCCAATCCTATTTCAAGCCAAGCCATCTCATCTTTTTGTATAATGTGGCCAAACACATTATAAACTAAATGAGGGCTCTCTTTGGCTCGAACATGATTCATGCAATTGACCTTGGCCACTTTCTTCAGACTTCAGTCAAATGGGAAGAGGTTCCTTATGATCAGGCCTGTTTTGCCTTGCACTCTTGTCCCTCCCTACACGACCCAGCTCAATAAACTGGACTTGGACTCTCTTTTAGAGTTATTCCAGGAGGCCTTGCCTGGAACCCCCAAATCCAGCTTGGTGCTATGTCTTTTATTGGGTAGTCACCATTTAGCTAACAACTCATTCTGAAACTCAAGAACAATGCCTATGCAGCTAGGCCGTGGCACATTCACTCCGCCTGCTATAACTAGGTGCTCAGCATTCCTACTCTCCAATCGCATACCCTTTGCATTCCTCTCTCATTAACTCTACCACACACTCTATCCATAAAAGTGTCAGCCCAACACACTAGATTTGGACAAATACCCAACACTGACAAGTTAAAAAAAAAAAGAAAAGGCTTATTTTAGCTCATGGTTTGTAGAGGTTTCAGTCAGCTGACTCCAAGGCAGGGTGGCACGCAGAGGGCCATCACAGAGGAGAGACAGTCCCTGGCAGAACAAGCAGGAATCAGTGAAGCAGCACCATGAAGCTTCCCCGTCCCTTTTATCTCATCCAAACTATAAACCTTTTGAGTAGTGCCATCCACACTGAGGATGGACCTTCCCATTATCCACACCTAGAAGGATGCTGATTCAATCAGTGGCCAAATTTTGTCATCACTCTTTTAATCCACATTCACACACCCATAATCCATATTCGCATACCCAACTCAAAGATGTTGAACCTGTTAGAGCTTTCAATGATACAAACAGCCCTCAGTGGCACAGGTACCATAGTTTCACCAGCATTGTGCTAGATCCAGCCACCTCCAGAAGCCCCACCTACAAGCACGTGAGGCTTTGGGGGACATCTAGACACATGCCATAATAGAATTACTCCAAGAAGTCCCACCAGAAACCCCAATTTTAGCCTGGCTGTGTCTTTACTGGGTCATCACCATTTACCTAACAGTGAGGTTAAACCCAGGGATTTGCACAGGGTAGGCAAGTGACATACTGAGCTACATCCTCACTCCAGCTCTTTTTTTTTGTGCAACTTTTTACTCTCACGGTCTAGTTCAGGGCCTTATCACTTTATGCCAAACTAAAGTAATATCCTGCTGTCTCTGCTAGCCGGACCCAGCCTCTTCTGCTCTGATCTACCTTGAGCACTGCCTGCCTCCAGACTAATTAACCAAACTACATTTCACACTCTGTGATCAAGCAGGGCAGATGACTTCCAGAATGGCAGTAGCAGGGGCTCTGAGAACACTTCCCATTGAAACAACCATAAGGTGAAAACTGCTTAGCATTCAAGACCACTTTCAAGCCTCTGGAAATTGTTTTAAGGTTATATAGCAAATTAATAAATTTTTATTCAAGAAAATGTATTAAATCTCAAGAAGAACAGCAAGAATCAATGACATTAAACTACAACTATACCCTCCTTCCCACTCCACTCTCAGCAAGTGAGGCCAAGACCTGAGGCTGCCCCTCTCCCAGCCCAACTAAGCCTGGCTTCTCCATCTGAAGCCCAAACCACAGGTAGATGCCAATTAACACAGATGTGTATATGGCACCTACAATGAGTTCTTTCAGCTCAGTGGTAAAAGGGAATGGAGCAATGGCTACAATGTGGATGGACCTTGAAAACATCAAGTGAAGGACAGCCACAAAGGCCACACAGTATATTATTCAATTTACATGATGTGTCCAGAGTAGACAAATCTATAGAGAGAGAGATTCCCTAGATCTGGGGTCAGGGTGTGAATGTTCCAGGGAAATGTAGAGTAACTGCCAATGAGAAAGGTAATTTTTGTTTGTTTGTTTGTTTGTTTGTTTTGAGACAGGGTTTCGCTTTGTAGTTCAGGCTGGCCTCCAGCCTGAGCTGGCCTGAGCTCAGCCTCCAACTCACATCACAGCAATCCTCCTGCCTCTGCCTCCCGAGTGCTGGGATTACAGGCATGAGCCACCACGCCCGGCACTGTGGTATGTGGTACTGGTTGCTGCTGGGCGTGAGTCACCACACCCAGTACTGTATGTGGTTATCGGGGATTCAACCCACTTGCCCACTTGCAAGACAGGCACCAGAACCACTGAGATAAATCCCTGGCCCAAGAAAGGTTATTCTTTTTTTTTTTTTTTTTTTTTAGGTTTTTGGAGACAGGGTCTCGCTTTGTGGTTCAGGCTGGCCCTGAGCTCAGCCTCAAACTCACATCACAATCCTCCTGCCTCTGCCTCCCGAGTGCTGGGATTACAGGCGTCAGCCACCACACCCGGCACTGTGGTATGTGGTACTGGTTGCTGCTGGGGTGTGTCTCCACACCCAGTATTGTTATGTGGTTACCGGGGAATCGAACCCGGGTCCTTGCGCTTGCAAGACAGGCGCCGGAACCACTGAGCTAACTCCCCGGCCCCCAAGAAAGGTAATTCTTTATAATTTTATTTTTTTTAAATTTTCATCATATTGATAAATGAGCCTAGGGCCTCATGAATACTAGGCCAGCACTCTTCCACAGAGCTATATTCCTAGCCCTTTTAAAAATGTTTTATTCTGAGATACGGACTCACTAAGTCACCCAGGCTGGCCTTAAACCCATGATCCTCTTGCCTCAGTCCCCCAAACAGCTGGGTTACAGGTGTGTATAAACTTACCCAGCCAAAGGAAAATCTCTTTAGGGTAATGAAAACGTTCTAAAATCAATCATGGTTTTGGTTGCACACACTGTGAATATGCTAAAA
>PVIR01045944.1:0-10469 GCA_004026965.1 Petromus typicus
GAAATCATAATGCTGACATATCATGCTATGGAGCATTTAGATTCCTCCAGTCTGATGGTCACAGCTAGAACGTGAATGTGTCCATTTGTGTCAAGCCCTTTCCATCAACAACTGATGGTCTAATGCCACTTGCATTCTTTCTCAAGAAGGAGATCAACCAGTGTGTATGCATTAGGTCTCAGATCATTTTGCAGTGACAGTCATAATTATTGATATCCAGTTTACTTTGCTAATGCAATTGCATATAATTACAATGGTGTTGAAGCCAAGGTCCATATTATTAATCATTTCATGATGAATAAGAGGCTCAAAGAGTAAGAAAACTGCTCCAGATCTCATAGAAGATGGACAATGATACTAATATTTGAGCCCAGACCTATTCTAAAACCTGTGATTTTATTGTATTGTGCATGAGGAAGGAAGAAATGGAGCCAAAGGAAGTATCATAGGACCCTGGCATCTTTTTTTTTTTTTTTTTTGAGACAGGGTCTCGCTTTGTATTTCAGGCTGGCCCTGAGCTCAGCCTCCAACGCACATCACAGCAATCCTCCTGCCTCTGCCTCCCGAGTGCTGTAATTACAGGCGTGAGCCTCCACGCCTGGCACTGTGGTGTGTGGTGCTGATGATTGCTGCTGGGTGTGAGTCTCTACTCCCAGTATGGTATGTGATTGCCGGGGAATCGAACTGGGTTCTTGCACTTGCAAGACAGGTGCCAGAACCACTGAGCTAACTCCCCGGCCCCAGGACCCTGGAATCTTAAAACAGATAGCCATGTGCTTCTGAACTTATTAGGAAAACCTAAAGCAGAATCCATCTTCCTCCTCCCCTTCCTCCATCCTTTTTTCCCTTCTTTCCCTTTTGCCTTCCTCCCAGTGTGAAACCCCAATAGTAATCAGAATCAGAAATCATAGAGCACAAAATTGCCTGAAAGCAATGTCTGGATAAAAAAACTATGAAAATATTCTATTGTTTTATGACCCCATTTATAGTGAACATTATATTTATAGCTTTTCCCCTGAATACACATTAAGGTAATATTGAACTTTTGGTAAAAATTACACCATACATCTGTGCTGACAGCTTGTTTCCTGCACACAAATCTTTATCTGCTACTTTCAGCTTTCAATATTTTCTCCAAAGAAGTAAGGTAGGACATTAAAAGGCCTGAAAAGAAACATGAAACAGATGGAACTAGATTTTTGTGGAAAGTGACAACCGTACTGAATTTAATGGAAACCTAACCCGAGGGAGGCCCAAGAGGGAAATCTGTGAAGTGTGCTTGGGGAGAGCCTTGGCTGGTGCTGGAATCTCGAAAGCGTGTAACGCCTCGCTCACCCTTATTACGGATGTCCTTGTAGTTGAGTGTTGTTTAATTAGATGGAGTAAGAGACTAGTCATTAGCTCTTCCTGCAGTGTTGGGGAGATATTTTGACCGTTGAACTGTAGTGATCTACCTTGAGTTAATATTTATTTCTTTCACTCTCCACCAAGGGAAGACCCTGGCCTAAAGTAAAGCCCCCAAGATCTGTGGCTAATTATTGCCTGTTACTGTGGTCTGGTAATAAAGGCAAAGCAGATTTGGGGGTGGAGTGGACCTATTTTAGGGAACAAGAGACCTCAAATTTGAAGGATTTGCAAGAGGGTAAGTCGAAGTAGAGACTGTTTTGGAAGGCCTAAGCTGAGGTATTGTTTGGCATGTAAACGATTCATTTTTGCGTTGAATGGTGATAACCAGGAAGTGTGTATGGGGGGGGGGGTTTGAACTGAAATTAACACAGGAAGATACCATCCGCAACATGGATATTAGACAGCCCAGCCAGTGAATGTTTTGCTGTTTATTCAGTCCTTCCCTTTCACCTGGGTTGTTCGCATAGATATTTAAACATCACCCGGTCTTCCTATAATAAGAAGCACCCCCTAATGTTTCTTGCTTTTTATGTCACTTCCCCTTTTGTTCACAACGAAATTTGTCAGACTCCACGTTCACTTCTTCCACTTCCTCACACTCCACTAACTGCCCCGGAGACCTCCCTCGCTTGACCTTAGATTTTTCAGTCTAATAAAACAACTCTTGCTACAGATCGCTGCGTCCACCAGGTTTCTAACTCAGCAGGCCGTTTCCATTATTGTCTTCTCTGGAGCTGAGTTCTAATCGCCTCCGCTCTTGCACTGACCACTCGGCCTGTCTTGAAACGTTCTGTTCCCTCTGCCTCCCTGACCCCATCGTCATCCGCCACGTCATGTCTTCCTTCGCCCTCCCGGGATGCTCTTGTGCAGCCTCTGCCAGGTCTCCTCCCACCACCAACCCTTGGAGTTCGGAAGCGCGCATGCGCAGGCCTCCTCCCTTCAGTTCCGCTCTCTTGCCAGGCCACCTGTCTTGCCAGGCCGGTAGCCTGCATTAGCAGCGCGGATGACAGGCTTCTTCTCCAGAATTCCCTCTCATTGCTTTGCAACATCTTCCCTGAGATGTATCCTCAGCCCTGGTGGTTGCTTTACTCTCTCATACGTTCACAGAAATCTTTGAAAAAGACTCGTGCGTCACTGCAGTTTGTACACTGCACAGCGCAAATGCCGAGCTACGCCTGCGTGGCTCAGTGAAGCCCAAGTGTATGCGCGTGTTTTTTGGGTGGTCCTTGCCCATGGGAGGCGAACTTCTGACCTCTGAGTTATATATCCCATATGCTCCCAGCTCTAGACACACAGCCCTTTAATAGCGCTCTGGTCATTTTTCTTTCTTAAGTGTGGCAGAAGTTACCAAATCAAACTTTGAGAAAAATAATAAAGCAACAAAACTTCCTAGTTTTAAAAATTATTGCATATTTAACAGTGTATTGCAAATTAACTATGCCTTGCTTAATAACAAATAACTTGCTTCAAACCAGAACTAGTTGCTCAAAGGCATGAAAATTTCTTATTGTACAGCAATATTTGCCATCAAGTGTATTGTTACTGCTTTTCCTTAGCCTGTACTTTAAAATGAAATGGCACAGAGTCAGGTAAAATGAAGCCCCCACCTCTGGGCCCTCTTGATACCAGACAAGTTGAAATAATCGGTGTTGGTCCTAACCAAAGGCTTGAAGGGGCCAGGCTGGAGTTAATGAGATCCTGTAATCTGATCTTCACAGACCTGGACAGCTGTTTGCAGAGTCCTAGGGAGACCCACACCTTCACAGAGCACTGACTGGCGGAGCCCAACCACGGTGGGCCCAGGCAAGTCCCAGCACCTCGGAAAGGGCTTTGCTGGTGTAAATAACAGGGAGGTGATTACCTGTCTGTAAAACGCCTGTTTATCTTCGTTGCTTTGCCTTTTGGGAGGAGAAGAGAAAAGGGGGATGAACGTTAGTGTGTGAGGCAATGCAGTTAGGAGAAAAGCACACCTGTCTTGACGTGCTTTAATTCAGTGGGTTAGTTCAGCCCCCAGGTAAGTCTAAAATGTCGAGCTCTCTAGCATTATACAACGGTGTCTTGCTAGACAATGCCCAGGTGCATTTACATCTGTGATTATTACATCTACATTTTTATCTCTTCATTTTAATCTGGTAACATTATTTTATTCATTCTTTGATCACAACTAAATGTTTTGCATCATGCTAGACAAGGGCTGTAAAGCAGTGAATAAGATGTATATTGAGCCTCTCTTGACCATAATCTAATTGACCTGGCAAAAACCCACATAATGTGATTAGAAATTGTGAAAAGACTCCAAAGTACTCTAACTCTAGAAAGTAGAAGAATAAGTTACCACAATAAGGAATAAATAATAGGAATAACCACCATACACACACACACACACACACACACACACACAGAGATTTAATAAGTAAAGAGTAAAATGGAGCTAGTCATACGAAGAAAAGGATGAAGTGTGGAAACATACTATAATGAATTTGATTTTAATCTTATATTTAATATACACTTTAAGTATGAATTAGAGATTATTAAATACTTATTATATACATAGTTAATCAAAATCAACTCCAAGATACATAAAATTAAAAAAATGAACATTTTTATATGTCTCCCTACAAAAATGCCGTTGTCTGTAAGGAAGCATGGCTAACAGGCTGGTGTGTTTGAATAAACCTCATCAGATCTTTTCCCATCTCGGGAAGAGCATAAACATGAACATCTTCCTTTGGAAAGAATGAAAAGATAGGATGCCAGTAACGTTAGAACATCTCTGCAGGGTCTTAGACTGTCTCCAGTTGTATGATAATTTGTATTGTGAATAATCAGAGGAATAGAGTTCTGTACAATCTGCAATCTAATAATTACATTCCCAGATCTTTTAGAAACTTACTTAGAGTAAAGTTTGTAACTATTATCTTTCTATCAGTAAAGCTAGTAAAACTCTTCTGTTGCTTGTTTTGAAAGCTCAGATCTCAGTTTTGGATTATTTGAGTTGCTTTTGTTCACGTTTGACTGATTTTTACAGTAACGGTGAGTAGGGAAATTTTTAAACAGCCCCAAAGTGGATACACAAGGCATACTATGTTACTGAAGGATAACAAACAGATGATCTTCAGAGTATCCACTCAATAGCCCTCTCTATCTCATTACATCAGAACTGTACTTCAAAAGAGACTTGGTTTATGTTAAAAGTGTAGTAAAAAGTTCAGCTACAGACTCATAATCTATCCCCCGGGAATAATAAATCCAAATTTTAGGAACAGAGAATGCTGAGCCAGCTCAGCTTTGTATTAAACGTGAAGCACTTCAGTGCCACGAATTACTTATTTCCTGACACGGAACGGTGCATTCTGTGAGGCCGAGTGACGGGAGTTCTGAGTCT
The DNA here is from genome assembly GCA_004026965.1 of Petromus typicus. Lineage (NCBI taxonomy): Eukaryota > Metazoa > Chordata > Mammalia > Rodentia > Petromuridae > Petromus > Petromus typicus. Next base: position 4,793 of record PVIR01045944.1, read on the forward strand.
TGGGGGAAGTCCAACCCCTGGGAGGGAAACCACAGTCCCGAGACATGTGCCCTCAGCTCCTCACGAAGAAGCAGCCAACGTTCTTACTTATTTTACCAGTTTATAGGATTGTGAAATATAACACATATGTAGAAAAGTGATAAATCTGGAGATGTGTTTAATAAGTGACATGCCACCTCTGTAGCTATGCACCAGGCAAAAGGGCCAATTACCAGCGCCGCGGAAGCTACCCTGGCCTTCGTCCTAATCCCAACCCTTCCTTCTCTCAAACATCACCACTTTCCTTTTACTGTTGTTGCTCCTTTCCTTTTGTTACACTTTTGTCACCTAACTGTGCATCTCTAAACACTATAGGTATGCCTCATTTTGAAATTTATCTAAATGGAATAATGCGCAGTACTCTTTTGTATCTGGCTCCTCTCACTTGATATCACACAGGTGCAGGCTGTAGAGACTTATTTTTTTTCATGGTTGTAAGATTTTTTTTATGTACTACCCAACAACTTATCCCTTCTGCTGTTGATGGGAGTGTGAGTCGTTTCCACCTTTTGTAAATAAGGTTGCTATGAATATTCTAGCGCATGCTTCCTTGCGTTCCCATACAAGAGACTGCTTGCTTACGAGTGATATTACAGAACCATGTGTTATGCATGTATTTAATGTACCTAGATCATGTCAGAGTAATTGCAGTGAATTACACTCGAATCTACCTACACTTGTTATTGTCAGAGTCTTAATTTTTGGCAATCCTATGTGAGCATAGAGCTACAAAATTAACTTCTATTATTTTTCTTAGGAATTCTACATAACATTACTTAAATTTACTTTTTAAAGACAATAATAAATGAATAAGAAAATTACTACAGAGAAAATAAAATTGGCATGAGAAAGAATGTAGGGTTAAATAAGGTGATGTGGCAATCAATGTATTTTTCTCCCAACTGAGCCTATTATTTCAATCTTATGGTTTGGGGTTACAATAAGAATAGAAGCAATATGTGTGACACCTTATCATTTGTATTTGTCTTAGTAAAAAATAAGTTGATGATGAAACAAATGAAAGCCCTGCTAAAATTATATCTGTTCATGTCTGAGATATCATCAAAAAGTACAATGAATGTTTAGTATTGAAAATTTTATTACAGTAAAACACACATTGCCATTGATTTCTCCCGAATTATTCCCCTTACTTCAAACACAAATCCCAACATTCTTGTCATTTTCTGAAGAAGTTCTGTGAATCCTCTTTTGTGTATGTCTTTAGTTTTGCTGTTGTGGCTGTCCTGAATCGACTTGAAATATTTACCTTTTGAGAATTCTCATAGTGCCATATCCAGTGAATAAGTTGGATCAGGACTCAGTATAATGTTTTCATTTCACAGAAATTGCTGCAAGCTGTTGATCAACACAGAGTGATCAAAAAATAGGCATCTGTTTATTTTTTAAATTATTCAAATCTTTACCGGTACTGTATGTGTATATACATATATATATACATACAGTATACATATATATATGTATATATATTGATTGATTGCACTCAACAGTGAGAATTTGTACCAGTACATGACACAACTTAATTCTCATTTTGTCCCATTCCCTTACCCATCTTACTGTCCCTGCCTCCTATATACATAAGCCTTGTTTCCTTTCTTTTTTTATTACCATCCCATTATTTTTCTCCCTCATTATTTACCCCTACACCACTTTCCCTTTGAATACTTTCTATTTCACAATATGTACCATACATTCTAGAACAAAAAGGCATCTATTTAAATTGCTATTACAATAATAGACACAATGCCACTAATCCCATTCAAAATACTTTCCTGTTGCTTTGAACACACATATATTACATGTTTTGGGGAATATTTCCTTTACTATAAGATTTTTAATTTAAACATTTATTGTATCTTTTGATAAATCCTTGTTAAGGTTTGTTTTCTTTTTCTTTTAACTTCTATTGTTTTCCAGTGATCAATCTACTACTGTGGCAATTCAACACTGTTTTAGCCAGTAGAGTTTCATATCTGTCTTGGTATATATTAGGGCATAATCTTGTCTTAGATTCTGCTAAGTTTCTGCAGCTGTGACTGGGGTATGGAGCTACAAGAACTTTTCTTATCCAAGAAGATTGTATTCATTTTCATGCATCAAAAGATTTTTGCTCCCAGCCATATCTTGAAATTTTCCTGTAGTTATGTTAATAGATGTTTTGCATTTTGTTATTTTGAAAACAAGATTTTCTCTTCTGTTATATATTCAAATCCATTATTCTGTTGCATACAGAAGCTCTTGATTTATTTCGTGAATCTTGTATGAAGTTGTTCATTGGGGAAAATATCACGTGTTTGGGAAAGTACATAGAACTTAAAAGTATTACTTAGTGAACTTCACAGAGTCAACACATCCCTTTAATCAGAACCAGGTGAAAAAGCAGGAGGCCTCCCTGTGTCACTTACATCTTTCACACATAAATACTATCCTGACTGCCAACATCTTTATTCCAAATGATTTTGCTTGTTTTGAACTTTAAGTAAACTCTTTTTGTGTCTGGCTTCTTGCATCCAACATGCTGTTCACAAGATTTATTTATATTGTTACAAGTAGTTGTAACACTTATTGCCATAAAAATCCTCCCCCTACCCCCTTTTTTTAATTACCGTGTCCATCTTATCTTCAGTAGGCATTCAGGTAGTTTCCAGTATGGGCCTATTTCCAATAATGCTGCTTCCTAACATTTGTATACATTTCCTAGCATTTGTATGCATAAATCTAGGTATGCGTTTCTGTGGTGTTTGCTTAAGAGTTGAGTGAATGAGTGGTAGAATTTGTACACATGAAATGTTAGTTGAAACAGGTTGAGTGTCCCTTATCTAAAATTCATTTTTTTTTTTTTTTTTTGGAGACAGAGTTTCGCTTTGTGGTTCAGGCTGGCCCTGAGCTCAGCCTCCAACTCACATCACAGCAATCCTCCTGCCTCTGCCTCCCTAGTGCTGGGATTACAGGCGTGAGCCACCACGCCCAGCACTGTGGTATGTGGTACTGGTTGCTGCTGGGGTGAGTCTCCATGCCCAGTATTGTTATGTGGTTACCGGGGATCGAACCTGGGTCCTTGCGCTTGCAAGACAGGCGCTGGAACCACTGAGCTAACTCCCCAGCCCCTTATCTAAAATTCTTGGGACCAGAAATGTTTCAGATTTTAGATTTTTAAAAAATTCGCATACACATAATGAGATATCTTGGGGATGAGCCTGAAAATGAAATTCATTGCTTTATATGTATTTTATACACTCCACTCAAGGTAATTTCATACTCTATACTTAGTGCACCTGTGTTTTACGGTAATCTTTTACATATAGCATTTGTGAGATTTTTCACTTGGTGATATCACATCAATGCTCCCAAATTTTTAGATTTTCAGTGTTAGATTTTGCATTTCAGATTGGAGATAATCACCCTGTACCCCAAACAGATTTTGAAAAGAGGTCAAAACAGTTTATGTTCCCCACCAGCAAAGTATGGTCACATTTGAACCATTACATTTCCATAAATCAACTTATCAGATTACTCACATACTAGGAGGGGGGGAGAGAAAGAGAGGGGGTGACAGAGAGCAGAGAATGAGAACAGAGAGAAGAAGGGGAGAGAGAGGAGGATAAAGAAAGGAGATGGAGGGACAGGGACAGACAGACAGAGTGAGAGAATAGAATTTTGATTGGGATGACTAAAATAAATTATATGTTATATATGTTCTGAGTTCATTCATTTTACTCTAACCTATATTTATAGATGAATGAATGAATATGATTGTGGAATTAATCTAGTACTATGGTATAGTTATTTAGGTCTTTAATATCTGTTAGTAAAATTTTATGATTTATTCTGTTAAATATCTTTTGCTAGGTTTATGAAAAGTGCTTGATATTTTTAATGGCATCCTAAATCATATCTTAAGAATCTTCTTAAATGCTGTGTCTGGTGTGTGTGTGTGTGAGTGTGTGTGTACATACATACATACATATATACATGCATATACAATTATTGTTAGGTGTTGTATTGATTTATATTTATAGTCTTTCTTATATTACCTTTAGTAATGTTATCAAAGAAAGTAAAAAAGCATATTTTGTGTTTTTTTTTTTCATTCTTTATGCCATGGTTAAGACCTCAGCACAATTTTGAATAGAAATATTTCAAAAAGAAAATTTTGTTTCAGAGCCGGGGATTTAGCTCAGCGGTTCCAGCGCTTGTCTTGCAAGCGCAAGGACCCAGGTTCGATTCCTGGTAACCACATACCATACTGGGCGTGGAGACCCACACCCAGCAGCAACCAGTACCACATACCACAGTGCCGGGCGTGGTGGCTCACGCCTGTAATCCCAGCACTCGGGAGGCAGAGGCAGGAGGATTGCTGTGATGTGAGTTGGAGGCTGAGCTCAGGGCCAGCCTGAACCACAAAGCGACTCTGTCTCCAAAAAAAAAAAAAAAAAAGAAAACTTTATTTTGTCTCTGATTGCATAAGGAGGGCTTTTAATATTTTACTAGTAGTTATAATAATCTGCAATAATTTTTGTGTATACATATCCCATATGGTTTTATCAAAACTTTATTTATAATTTCTTAGTACTAAAATAACACTACTTTTATCGGATATTTTAATGGAATTTATTCTTTCAACTTAAAATTTCAAATAAAAAAATTTAATTGTATTTCTTATTTTTTGTTGTGCATCTTCAGAATATGTATTGATATCTCTTTTCATTCCTTATGCTAGTTATTTTTCTACTCTCTTTTTTCTTGATTTCTCTTGACAGAGATTTCTCAATTTGATTAGTCTTTTCCATGAACCAATGATTGACTTTTTAAATTCTCTTTATTATATGTTGGTTTCTATTCCATTGATTTCTAACATTTGTATACATTTCCTAGCATTTGTATACATAAATGTAAGTATGCATTTCTGGGACTTCTATGTTTTTCCTGTTTCCAATTTCTTTGAGTTTATTTTACTTATCTGCTTTCTACCTTGCTGTATTGCATTCTTCTGCCTGCCTTTCAATGATTAGAAGAAATTTTCAGACTTTCTCATAATTAGTAGAAGTGCTACGTATCTATTTTTTAAATTCAGAGTTTAAAAGTTCTTTTGTAAGGTGTAGGGAGGGAGTGGGTATTTAGCCATCGTGTGTTTTTTTTCCTCTTTCCCTCATTTTATAGAGGGCCTATTTCATTTTTTTTGGTAATTGACTTTATTGGTACATTTTATACATACATTATGATCACATTCAATATTGAGAACTTCTACCTGTTGATGACACATCTTGACCCTCATTTTTTCCTTTCCCCTGTCTTCCCTACAACCTCCGGCCCTAAATAGGAACTTCGTTTTCTTTCTTCACTATCAAATTTTTTCTTTACCTTCTTTCCTTTCCTTTTCCCACCCTTTCCCTTTTGCACATTTTCTTCCTATTTCACATCACCTATCATACATTTTGGTATTCATTTACACCTTTAGTTTTTCATACTAGAGAAAAGATCTGTTACTTATAATCTGTGTCATATTTGTTTCACTTACAAGTATTGTAGAGGATCTATTTCAAAAGTGTTTAATTTTTGTGTTTTTAAACACAAAAAATTAGTAATAATAGAAGGTGTAGTTAGTGGATGGCTAATATTT
>PVIR01045945.1:0-10487 GCA_004026965.1 Petromus typicus
ACTCAAAAACCTAAAAAAAAAAAAAAAAAAGAAACAAACACAACTACCAAACACTTTTCATGTCTTAGACATGGTGCTATGCACTTTCACTTTCCTTACCTTATTTTTATCATTCCCCAAATCTAAGTTTGTAGATGTGATTTCTAGTCCAGCTTATATGGGAATCTGTGATTCAACTTTAAATATCTTTCCCAAAGCTAACTGCCCACAGCCAGGATTTGACAGAGCTATATTCTCATGCAACGTCCTTGTATTATGCACGCCACGTGACACTGATATTCTCAGGACTTGTCTTTGATAAACTATCACTTCTGAAGAGAAGATAATTCTCTTTCTGCCAAATGAAATTTTATTCTTTTTTTTTTTTTTTTGAGACAGGGTCTCACTTTTTTGTGGTTCAGGCTGGCCCTAAATTCAGCCTCAAACTCACATCACAGCAATACTCTTGCCTCTGCCTCCCGAGTTCTGGGATTACAGGTGTGAGCCACCATGCCTGGCACTGTGGTATGTGGTACTGATTGCTGGTGAGTATGAGTCTCCACACACAGTATTGTATATGGTTACTGGGGATCGAACCCCGGTCCTTGCACTTGCAAGACAGGCGCCCAAACAACTGAGCTAAATCCCCTGCCCAATTTTATTCTTTTTATTTTGAGACAGGGTCTCACCTCACTTTTGTACTTCAGGCTGGACCTGAGCTCACTATGTAGCCCAGGTGAGCCTCGAACTCACAGCAACTCCTGCCTCTGCCTCACAAGCGCTGGGATTACATGACATCCTGTGGTATGTGGTTCTGATTGCTGATGGGCGTGAATCTCCATGCCCAGCATTGCAGTATGTGGTTATGGGTATTGAACCTGGGTCCTTGCACTTGCAAGGTAGGCACCAGAACCACTGAGCTAAATCCCTGGCCTCCCCTGTTATTTTTTAATGACAGCCAGTCTTTCTGAAGTAAGATACAACAGCATCTATGTTTTGTTTTAAACTGTATTTCTCTAATGGACAGAGATGTTTAACAGATTTTCACATTCATTGTCCATTTATACTTATTCTTCTGAGGGGTGTCTATTCATTTTAGTTGCCCATTTCTTGACAGGACCTTTTATTTTGGGAGGTCTAATTCTTTTTTGTTTCTTTAAATGCATTCTAGATATTAGTCCTTTTTCTGAGAAATATATGCAGTTTCCCCCCCCATTTGACAGATTATCTCTTCACTCTCTTGGTTGTTTCCTTTGCTAGGCAGAAGCTTTTGAATTTGACATAATAGTGTATGTTTATCCTAAATACCGGTTCTTTTTCATTAATTATTTATTTTTATGGATCATGTATTTATTAGTACATATTGGTAATACATAATGATTACATTTATCATTAGGAGTTGTACATGTGCACAACACATCTTAATCCTTTTTTTTTTTTTTTTTTTTGAGACAGAGTCTCGCTTTGTAGTTCAGGCTGGCCCTGAGCTCAGCTTCAAACTCACATCACAGCAATCCTCCTGCCTCTGCCTCCCGAGTGCTGGGATTACAGGCGTGAGCCACCATGCCCGGCACTGTGGTATGTGGTGCTGACTGCTGCTGGGCGTGAGTCTCCACATCCAGTATTGTATGTGGTTAACAGGGGATCGAACCCGGGTCCTTGCGCTTGCAAGACAAACACCAGAACCACTGAGCTAAATCCCTGGCCCAGGGCAAGTTTTATCTTATGAAAAATAATAACATTAGATTGTTAATACCATGCTAATACCAATACCCTATATCATGCCAAAAAGCAAACCCTGGGCAAATAAATTCCTAAATGTGAAAAGCAGAACTTTTACCTCTTTCAAAATAATCTTTTGAGGGCCGGGGAGTTAGCTCAGTGGTTCCGGCGCCTGTCCTGCAAGCGCAAGGGCCTGGGTTCGATTCCCCGGTAACCACATACCATACTGGGTGTGGAGACTCAACCCAGCAGCAACCAGTACCACATATCACAGTGCCGGGCATGGTGGCTCATGCCTGTAATCCCAGCACTCGGGAGGCAGAGGCAGGAGGATTGCTGTGATGTGAGTTGGAGGCTGAGCTTGGGGCCAGCCTGAACCACAAAGTGAGACCCTGTCTCAAAAAAAAAAAAGAAATCTTTTGAGGGAGTTAAGAGGCAGATGTCAAATGAAGTAAAGTTGTATTTCTGAAGTTGGTATTAAATATGTAAGTATAGCTAATGAATAATATTTTCTATATTATATTGTATAACTCAAATGTTTTATAATAAAATGAAATTGTCAAGGATTGTGGAACACTCCTCTAATTCCAGATAATTAAAAAGCTGAGGCAGAAGTATCACAAGTTTGACGCAGCCCGGATAATTTTGTGAGACCTTGTCTCAAAATTAAAAAGTAAAATGATCTAGGGTATGGCTTAGTGGTTACAGTTCCCCTGTGCTAGACCCCCAGTACTATAAAAAGAAAAATAAAGCAAAGTAGAGCAAAGCAAGGCAAAGAAAAGAACAGGCCATCATCTGTGTAATCACCGTTTCAGAACTGTCTCTCTGTATACCTATGATCGTGCTTTGTGTAAACAGTCAAAAAACTTGAGTGTAAAAAAAACCCCCACATACTATTTTTCAATAGGGACTAATCTTTGAAGCCACTTTTCTGTGTTCCTATATTAGTGAGGATTGTTGGAAATTTTTTCGTGCCCAAATGGCTCTGAAGGATTGGTTCAAGTCCGTCGTTAAAGGAAGACTGCTTACCCTGCCAACGGATGCAAGTCAAGGATGGCACTGAGAGGGCACCAGTATTAAGAAGTAGCTTAGTTTTTGAAAAAAGGAGATGAGTCACCAGAGGTGCTAGTTAAGTTTTCATCTCCAGAATTTTGCATGTAAGTCACTCGCTTAATACTCACTGAATGAACCAAGTTCTGTACAAGAACATAGGCAAAGTATAAAGGCTGCTTTCAGAGACAGTAGTGTTCTAGAAGAGTAAAAACTATGGAAAAAGAATCAGAATATAAATTGTTGGCTGGAGCTCAAAAAAGTGAGCTAGCTCTTTATGCATGTATGTGAATTTTCCTCTTGGACTATACCATTTTGTAATGTACGTAGCCTCAACATTCATATATATTTGCCAGGCAGTATATAAAATGTTTGATCTTCCTGTTAATGAATTGCAGTCAGAAAAATCAATAATATCATGCGTCTAAGACACATGATTAAATTAAAAATGGAGTAGTGTATATAGTATGAAATTGCTGTAAAACATGTACACAGATACATAGGTGCATACATGTGTGCACATGTACATGTGTGAAAAATAATCCCAGGATTAAACCTATGCTTTCTGAATAACATTTTTATAATGCATGGATTTCCTACAATTTTTATGTGTATGATGAGGGAGGATATTTATATTGACTGCATTTCTGGCAGCCAGGAAGGCAGGCTGCTAATCAGTATGATGAGGTTCTTGTTTTTAGGGAGTAGAGGGAAACAGGAAAATGAAGGCATGGGGCTGGGGAGGGCACTTCCCGAATCCTCTGGGATCCTTTGTGGGCAAGGCCCATCTTTTTTTCATCTCTATAGCTTTTTTTTTTTTTTTTTTTTTGAGACAGGGTCTCGCTTTGTAGTTCAGGCTGGCCCTGAGCTCAGCCTCAAACTCACATCACAGCAGTCCTTCTGCCTCTGCCTCCCGAGTGCTGGGATTACAGGTATGAGCCACCACGCCCAGCACTGTGGTATGTGGTACTGGTTGCTGGTGGGCGTGAGTCTCCATGCCCAATATTGTATATGGTTACCGGGGATTGAACCTGGGCCCTTGTGCTTGTAAGGCAGGCTCCGGAACCACTGAGCTAAATCCCCAGCCTCCTGTAGCTTATTTTTTAAGAGCAGAAAGTAAGCAGTTCTTGGGATTGTCATGTGTTTTACTTCTAGTTGAAGAAATGGTTTTTTTTTTTCTTTAAGTCTAACAAGTTGCTTCTCCTTGGAGCACCGCTCATACCATAAAGACAGATAACAACTTAGTTAAATCTTTCACTAGTTGCAAATTTTCAAACAATTCAATGTTCGCTGCAAGTCCTTGGCACATAGAAGTTTTTTTGCATTAATGAACAATAATTATAAAGAACACTAGTTAACTGCCTTCCTGTATCCATGTTACATAAGGGTTCAGAGGTAGAATATAGTTTTAAATAACCAAATCTAAATCTTGGACCTTAGTACTGCACATGCTATTCCTGCTCTCTTGAATGACCTTCCCTGGTGAACTCTCAAGGGATTCCCACGCCTGCACCAGCACTCTCACAGAGGGTTCTGTTTTCTACACAGACTTCTCTCCCATGTGGCGGTATAATGTTCTGAAACATAATATGTCACTTGCAGTATCCAGCCCTGAGCCCAGTTATTTATCACTATGGTGAATGTTTGTGGAATGAGTGGATATGAATAAATTTCTAACACTAATACATCAAATTGAAAAGAGCAAATTCTAATGTGGGAAAATCTAAGTCCTTATCTTTGAGTTTCAAAACAAGTTGTTTGGGCCAGTGGGTGCTCGTCACGACAAGAGTAATAAAGAGGAAGTCACTGTCACATTTTTATTTCCTAGGCTGACCTTGACATATGCCACATACTCTTTAAACTGGTAGTCAATCCTGACAAGAAAAACAGAGGGCTGGCTGATTTTCTCCGAGAGACTATAAAGATCTTTTACAAGGACAAGAAAATTCAGCAGATAGGAAGAGAGACATCAGAACTAATTTCTACTCTCTAGAGTCACCTAATTACCAAGCCCAAACTTTGATATCATTGTAATAAGACAGGATACTTTCAAAGGGATTTCCCCCCCCCCCGTGGGGGGAGCCCAACAAGGGAGGACCTCATGCGAGCCTTCCAGCCCCTGCCCACCTGCCGGGGAGATCACTAAAAAAGTCAGTGCACCCTGCGGAGTCAGAGAAATGGCCTGGGAGGGTCCCCTTGGCTTCCCATTCCAAGCAGCAGAGCCCTGGGCTAATTTAATAGCGGGGAACAGGTTCATGACGTTCTGATAGACACTGGGGTCCATTTTTCTATTCTTGGCTTTTCTCTAGATCACACTTTATGCACATAGCTACTGGTCAAGGTTTCCACGGCTCTCCATGGGAAGATTTTCTCTAAATCTGTGGTGTGCACCTGGAAAACATTGCATTTCATTCACTCTTTTTTGAAAATGCTTAAAATCCTGACTTTTGTTGAGAAGAAACTTATTGCCCAAAGCTCAAATCCTGCTTCCTCCTGGCCATAACCCCAGGGGAATTCTCTGCCCTCAAAAAATTACAAGTGGATCCAGATGTGTAGGCGGAGCACAAAGATAGCTTTGCCACTTCCGGTTTATCTCAAAGACCCATTTGTTTTCCCCACTAGAGACAATACTCACTTTACTCCAAAGTGAGACAAATACTAAAACCTACAGTCCATGAACTACTTAAATAGGGACTCTTAAGAGATGCTGTCAGCCTCTTTAATACTCTTATCGTCAGAGTCAAAAAGGAGCCTAAAAACAGAAACTGGTTCAAAACCTATCCTTCAATAATAAGGCCCTGTTGCCTTTGCCTCTGCATCTGGTTTTGCCCTCTCCCTATACTTTCTTCTTCTTTTTTTTTTTTTTCATTTGAGACAGGGTCTCCCTTTGTAGTTCAGGCTGGCCCTGAGCTCAGCCTCAAACTCACATCACAGCAATCCTCCTGCCTCTGCCTCCCAAGTGCTGGGATTACAGGCGTGATCTGTGGTATGTGGTACTGGTTGCTGCTGGGTGTGAGTTTCCACACCCAGTATTGTATGTGGTTACAGGGGAATAGAACCTGGGCCTTGAGTTTGCAAGACAGGCGCCAGAACCACTGAGCTAAATCCCCGGCCCCAGACTTTTTTTTTTAAAGTACAAGATCTTCTGTTTTGTTTTCCTTCTCAGGTATTTTAGTCACTTCTCATTAAGTATAGGAGGTGTCAGAAAGAACAAAGTTTTCCTAAACTTTAATAGGCTTTTCAAAAAGCTGTTTCTAGATGGCTTGTACCATGCTGACAGCCCAAATTATAAAAGTCCAAGAAGTATAGGGAAAGCTGGTACAGGATGAAATAATTTTGAAAGCATTAGTTGCAGAAGTAAAACTGAATGCACCCTCTCTCATCATTATTCAGTATCTGGGGGTACATTTGTAATAACGCCTCTATTTGTCCTTGCAGTGGGTCTCAAGGGGACTGCCAAAAGAGATTGCTCCTGAACATAATAGCTGCTTAATAAATATTCATTGAATGAGAAAGCAGAAACAAGTACTTTAGATCTTTGCCAATATCAAGAATTGCTCATTGAGATGTGCCACAAGGTTTCAGCGTGGGAGAAAGTGGTAATAAAATGGTGGTTTTATGTGGTACACCAAGGACACAGAGCTGACTGAATGGAAAGTGCTATGAAAAACTGCTGGCGTGATTACGTAATAAAGTTACCGAGAGCTGAAGTCTCTTTAGGCTGGACCCAAGGAAATATGACATTTACTAAATCCTTCTTAATTTCTTTTGCTTTTATTTTGTAAGTTGGCATCTATTTAACACAACTTTCTCATGAACCAGGGACTGGGGTCACTGAAGTGAAGAAACAAAATCTCTGATTTAGAGACAATAAAGTTTTTTTTTTTTTTAGACAGGGTCTTGCTTTGTGGTTCAGGCTGGCCCTGAGCTCACCCTCAAACTCACATCACAGCAATCCTCCTGCCTCTGCCTCACGAGCGCTGGGATTACAGGTGTGAGCCACCACGCCCGGCACTGTGGTATGTGGTGCTGACTGCTGCTGGGCGTGAGCCTCCACGCCCAGTATTGTATGTGGTTATCGAGGAATCGAACCCAGGCCCTTGCGCTTGCAAGACAGGTGCCGGAACCACTGAGCTAACTCCCCAGCCTGAGACAATAAAAAGTTTTAGATTGTGGCCCTACGGTGTCCCTCCGTGTAGTACTGTGAGCCTCAGAGGAAGGGGCTAGCCACTGACAGGGTGGGTATAGAAGAAAGAATTTGAGAAAAGGTGTGTGTGCGTGTGCATGTGTGAAAGGGAGGGCATATAAGTAGCAGTTGACAAAATATGGAGTCGTTGGTGAAACAAGTACAAAGTTGCTGAAGATCCTTCCCAAGGGTTTGAAATCAGATAAAAGTGATGCCACATTGCCTTGGCCAGGGCAGGAATTTCTTTAGGCTGGCTTTTTTTTTTTACCCTTCAGGAATTGAGAGGAAAGACAAGAACTCAGTGACCACATGGAAAAGAAAGTAAGGAAGAGAAATTTCTTATTTGAATAAAAAAATGACATATTATAAGTGACAAAAAGAGTAGAAGGTCACGATGCAGGTCAACCTTGTTCAGGTTACCCGTACGCTCTGATCCCCACACCCCACGCTGTCCCTCTCTGAGGCCTCCTTTCCTTCTTGTCCAGGCCTTGCTAGTTTGCCGGGCTCCAGTGAATCGCCAGGCTGACTCCTGGCTGCCCTCCTGTGCTTTCACCTGCACACATCTTATCACATGCACCTCATGTGCAGCTTCTCAGGGCCAAAACCTGTTGTCACTTCTAGTGTCACCTGTGCAGCCTCCCATGGCTACTGTAAGGGTAGCCTGAGATCAACCTGGGCATGGGCTATCACAATGGCTCTGAAAGAGCCTCCGTCTCTAGGTTCCTTGGCCAGAACCTTCTTTTCAGAGTACTATACTTTTTCATGACACTGTTCGTTCTCTTGCCCCCAGAATTGTAGCAATCTATCATGTATGACAGAATAAAATGTAGCTCTTAAAGGTGAAATTGTAGAGCGGTGATATATGAGGAATGAGGAAATGGTCACTGAAATATTCACTATCAGTGTGTATCCATTAATCTTGGTTGTCTTCTTGACTGGATCAAGCATCCTGGAGGGCAGTGGAGGCCCAGGAGGTCTTGTGGAGGTGGCGTGCTGTGGCTGTCCCATGTCCCTTCTTGCACAGGTAGGTTGCTCAGCATCTGGGTTGTGGGACCCCAGGTCACTGCCAGAGCCAGGGGTTGTAGTTCTGAGATTGTACCCCCAGCATCACCTTCCCCTTCAGCCTGTCTGCATCACAAGGAGATCTCCTGGGGCCTGACAGACCCCAACCTGAAGCCTCAGGGTACTGAGGGACCAGCTTGATGTCTTCTCATACAGGATCAGTGGTGGCACAGGGCACTGGGACACCTGCCAGTACCAGGGAAACTGGCACAGTGGAGCAGGCTACACTGGGATTTCTGCTAGAACAGAAAGGCATGCGAGTAGCTGCCAACTCAACCAAAGTCGAAGAGGAGCAAACAAGCCCAGGGCTTCAGGAAGAGGTGGAGGAGGTGTGGGTGCTGAACTCTCCCTGTGTGGCTGCCATGCCGTGGAAAAGACAGAGGAGTTTGTGTATAAGGTCTGGGAGGGGTGTTAAAGGGTCATCCCATGAGATGTGCTGTCCGCCTGGCTGAAGGACAATGACTACCTATTACCCAGCCACAGACCACCCATGCCCCACTTCCTGGTCTTGTCTTTCTAGAGCCTCAATCTGCTTTACACAGCAGGAAGAATAAAGCCGTCAACTTTTGCATAGCCCAGCTGATCATGGAAATGTGTCCAGGATTCAGACAATTTGAGTTTTGTTCCCTTGACTGAGTAATGTAAAATTAAAATGAGGAAAGATTCAATATTTAGTGCTAAGCTTTAAAAAGAAATGATAATTGGTCTGTATCTTCATGCAAAGACTGACAATAAAAGAAAGTATGGAAGACCAAAATAAATAAATAAGGGGCTGGGAGTTTAGCTCAGAGGTAGAGTGCTTGTCTTACAAGCATGTAAGCCCTGGGTTTGGTTCTCAGCTCCAAAAAATAAAAATCCCTATAAAAAAGCAAAAATACAAAAAGACAAAATAAATAAATAAAAGACTGTGGAGAATGGTTGGATTGGGAGGGCCCTAATCTCATGAAAGAGTTGAGCTAGTGATGAGTTCACAGCCAGATGAGCCATCAGGAGGGAAAGCCTGCTGCATGAAGCAGCTCATGAGAATGTGACCTTTGGGAATGTACCTGGCCCCTGACCCCAGCTGCTCTGTCTCTAACACTGCTTCCTGGCAACCATGAGTCGAGCAGCTTTCCTGGTATGCTTTTCTGCTGTCTTGGAGCCAGCCCTATATGGACCGAAACCTCTGGAACTGTGAGCTGAATTAAACCTCTCCTTTAAATTGCAAAGAGCAGGTATATGCTCTAAGCAATGGGAAAGCTGAACAATAAAGTTCATATCTGAGAACTGAGGGTGTCACTGTGACTATACCTAAGCACGTGAATCACGAGCCTTGGGAATGGGTCTGTAGGACGAATCTGGAGTGGTATGAAGCTGCAGGCCATAAAGCTCTAGAATGCTGTAAGCAGAGCTCGGTGGTCAATTCTGGTGGGCACTCAGAAGACCAAAATGCAGATAGCAAGGCTGAGAATAAAGCCTGTGCTTATGAAGCTCCAGATGGGAAGAAGGACTCTAACGGGAACCGGGCTAGAAGCCATGCACATTACATTCTGACAGAGTCTGTCACCTGCCCTGCCCTAAAATGTTGTGTGAGGCTGAGTTTAAGGATAACAAATTAAATAAGAGGGAATTTCAAGACACTCTACTCTTCTGGCTTGATATAGGTCCTGCTGGTTGCCTTTAGCCAGATTAATAGTGAAAACTGGGAGCAAAAGGCAGAGCAGAATTACTTGAAAAACTTCCAGTTTAGTCACAAATGAAGCACATGCAAAGTGGGTCCCAAGACAGTGTGGCTGCTAAGATCAGCACCATTAAAAAGAAACCAAGTGTTTTATGATGGCTCAAAAAGAAAGATACCCTGACCCCATCTCAGAAATCAGCCAGACCCCGTGCATCCAGGTATAAGTGTGCAAAAGTGTGAACCTTCCTTTGAGAAGACAGCCTGATTCAGCAAGGAAAGAAAACTTGCTGAATTGGTATATCTTTACTTAGAAATTGAGGTTCCACATGCAAAATGAAACTGAAACATGCCAGAAATGGGAATTTTCTTATTTATGTATATATTAAATTAAAGTAGTAAAAATTGTAGAAAGAGCAATTTGGGAATATAATTACCACTGTAGCAAAACAACACTGTAACATTGTCAGACAGATTACAGCATGGAAGGTCTAGCTTGTCCTCACTCTAGCAAACAGCACCATTGATACATTGCAACCACGGGTAAAAAAAACAGCACGAAGGGCCTCAGATCATCCTCAGAGTAGGGTTCCATTTAGTGCTGTCTTGCCTCGCTTCCTTTGTCCATTAATGCATTGTATATTTCCAAAACACTGTAAGAGGGCTGGAAATATGGCTCAATGACACTGCACCTACCTGGCAAGTGCACGGTCCTAAGTTCAATTCCCAGTACTGCAGAAACAAAAACTGTAAGAAAGGATTTTGAAAATTTTCACCATAAAGAAATGTGTTTGAGGACACAGATATGTTTTACCTGATTTAAACATTATG
>PVIR01045946.1:0-10482 GCA_004026965.1 Petromus typicus
GTGAGTCTCCACACCCAGTATGGTATGTGGTTACCGAGGATTGAATCTGGGTCCTTGCGCTTGCAAGACAGGTGCCGGAACCACTGAGCTAACTCCCCAGCCCCAATTTCCCCATTTTTGAAGGAAATATTTGGATAAAAGGGCCTCCGATTTATATCTTACTCTCAAAGGAATCAGAAAAGTTAATGTGTAGACAAAATCAGTAGCAAAGTTAGTTGTCTGGGGATCTGGGTGAAGGATATAAAAAATCCTTTGTTCTGTTTTTGAATCTTCAAGTTTGAAACTATTTCAAAATAAGTTTGAAAAAATGAAAAAATGATTGGGATGTAATACAAAAGATACTATTCCTTGGATGGCACAATCCAATATTACCAAGAAGTTTCAAATCTTCTGTAATTCTTTGACACATCTGAATATTTTGATTATACCAGAAATACATATATTCAGAAAATGTGGTCGTATCTGCAGACCATATGTATGTTTGAAAATCTATGATGATACAAATATGTGTAATATTTAAGCTGAAATCTGTTAATTTAAGGGCTCTCATGGTAATTATGTTTTTATTTAATTTCCCTTAGAAAACTAAAAATTACAGAGCTGTACGTGTTATTACTGTATTTATTGCATTACTTGGTATTGTTTTGTTTTGTTTTTTAGACCACATGAACTAGATTTTAAGTACATAATGCATGTATCATCTTTGAAAGAAAAGCTGCCAAAAGCTGCTTTTAGAAAACAGATTTACTCGGAGCAAAAAGGTCTGTTGAAATAAAATGGCACACTGCACGTTCTAGGCTTTGTTCTGTCTTCCAATCATACGCACCAGTATATGTGTACTTTTATTTCATCATAAGTGGTTTTGTGTGTGTGTGTGTGTAGTACCAGGGATCAAACTGATGACTTTGTGCTTGTGTGGCAAGTGGCGACACCATTGAGCTAAGTCCTCAGCCATAAGTGCTTTAAAGAGTCTCTCGAGAAAGTTCTAGAGTTACTGTGTTTATTTCCTTGGAAGCTGAGTAGAAACTGAACGGTAGTTTTATTTAAGAGGAAAAACTAGATTTAATAGTGAATATTAAAGTATATTAAAAATAATTGGGAACTCATGACCGTTCTTCTGAAAGGCAAAAACATTTCGTTAGTTTTTATTTATGTACTTTAAAATCAAATGTAAGAAAAATAAGTAGAGGGCTGGGGATTTAGCCCAGTGGTTCCGGCGCCTGTCTTGCAAACGCAAGGACCTGGGTTCGATCCCCGGTAACCACATACCATACTGGGCGTGGAGACTCACACCCAGCAGCAACCAGTACCACATACCACAGTGCCGGGCGTGGTGGCTCACGCCTGTAATCCCAGCACTCGGGAGGCAGAGGCAGGAGGATTGCTGTGATGTAAGTTTGAGGCTGAGCTCAGCGCCAGCCTGAACTACAAAAAAGTGAGACCCTGTCTCAAAAAACCTAAAAAAAAAAGAAAAATAAGTAGAAGAAAAATTTTTGATCTTTTAGGTTATTGCATGGAACATTGATGTTTATGTAGTATTTGTCTTGTTAGTGTTGTAGCTGTGTCTGTTTAAAGGAGAGTATTTAGTTAATTAATTCAGAGCTAGGCGTGGTGGTGCATGTCTATAATCCCAGCACCTAGGAAACTGAGTAGGAGGATTGCTGTAAATTCAAGGCCAGCCTGGGCTACATAGTCTACGACCAGTCTAAACCATGTAATGAGACTACCTTCTCCCAAAAAAATCAATAACGTTTTATTAGGAGTTTTATAACTGTTTGAGTAGTATTACTAACAACTTTTGTAACATAATGTGAGTAAATCAGTTATAAAAATACAATATATTGGAAAAACAAATGTTTGCTTTTCTTTTTCCTTTGCAGACTGTTGCCAAGATTTGTGCTTCAATTTGTACGAGGTGGAACTGTCAAACAAACAAGGAGAAGAAGTAGATAAATTAACAGAATGCATTAAAAATAAGCAATTGGTAAGCACTTTTAGTTTTTGTTTTTGATGCAGGGTCTCACTGTGTAGTTTGCACTGGCATTGAACTTAATGTGTAGCCCAGGTTGGCCTAGAACTTAGGCAGTCTTCCTGCCTCAGCCTCCCAAGTGCTGGGATTACATGGATTCATTTAATTAATAACTTTATGTCATTTGTATCTGAGTTTACTTTTATGTTTCAAGATTTTTTTGTTGCCTTAGAATTATTATATGAACATTGGATTTTATCTTTGTTGTGGGTAATAGGTTTTTGAAATGATGAACAGTGGAAAAAAAAGACCTTAGAATCTAATGATTTAGAATGATAGCTTTTAGACAACTTCCCCTGATTCCTTGGGACAAAATTTCCTTACTTGCTAAAAATGTTAAAACTGGAGTTCAAGATTCTATTGAAAACTCTGGTAAAATTCTTTTATCTGAATTTTTTGTTGTCATTAGAACTGATTATTTTGTATTGTTTTTTTACCTCTCAGGATGCCCTAAAGGATTTGGGGGAGGTTGGTATCTTCTATTCTTTCTAGTTCCAGGATGATGTAATAATTTTATGTAAATATGGGTTTAAGATGCTGTTTAGGACTGGGGATGTAGCTCAGTGGTAGAGCTCCTGCCTAGCTTGTATAAAGTCGTGGGTTCTATCCTCAGCATTGTAAAAAGTAAAATATATTTATAGATATCATTCATCTTGAATTAATGGCTATGTGGTACATATTGGCTTTTTTAAAATTTTCTGTTTATTTTGAGACACAGTCTTGCTATCTAGTTGAGGATGGCCTTGAACTCACTCTTTAGCCTAAGCTGGCCTTGAACTCACAACAATCCTCCTGCCTTAGCCTCCTGAGTATTGGAATGCCAGATGTGTGCCACCATGCCTAGCTATATTGGCTTTTTTTGTTTTTGTTTTTCTGAGACAAGATCTCATTATGTAGCCAAGGTTGGCCTTGAACTCATGGCAGTCCACCTGCCTCAGCCTTCCAAATGCTAGGATTACATATATTGGCTTTTCAGTGATTGGAAATCTAAATTGTCATACTGGGAAAGAAATAAAATGTCATTTTTCATTGACCTGTTATGTATTTGAATACTATTCTATTCTGTATTCAGCCATAATGAGGCCAAAATTATTTGAGCTAGCGAATTTGTGGTTTATGATATTGAAAACAAAATTCTCATGATTTCTATAAACACTAATATTTCAAGATTGCTTTCTTGAGCTCAAAATATACTAATGAATGTAGTAAAAGAGAGTGCTATTAGTCTTTATTTTTTTTTTTTTAATTTTTAAGGCAATCGTCAAATGCTTAGAAGATCGGGCATTTTTTGTTTTATTTTCATCATCAGCCTTAATATCAGAACCAGGTAAGAATAACAAACTTTGGAAAGTTTTCAGTATATTTACTTATGTTTTAAAAGATCAAGAGCAGTAACTTTTCTTCTTTTGATTCTCGTTTTGTATAGATACTGGAGATGAGCAGATAAGTGTATGTGGGTTACATGTATTCCACTCAACCCTGGCAACAGGTGAGGATGGTGGCATCCAGTTCCTTTGGGCTGTTTTCAGTCCTCATCCAATTTGACAGCTTAGTAACACATGACAGTGTTAACTGTTTAGCCTTGGTTATTTTTCTCTTCATTAATTTTTCCCTTACACTGTAGAGTTGACTCCTTTTGACCTCCTTTGAAGGGTTCAGGCCCCTGTTTTCCATGTCTGCTATCATTCCCACCTGGATTAGCTCCAATAGTTCCTAAATTCAGCTCATCCAAAATTGAATCCATTTGTTGATGAGCAACAGGAGCAATGATATACTTTACCCATATCTTGTACAGTAGGTGGGACTCAGTGTCCTCATAGATACACTTCAGTCTGTCTGTACTATTAATCTCCTTATTTGTCCTACGTATTTTGAGGGTAATACTACCTCCCTAAAGGACCAAAACTTAGTTGAAGGTAAAATATCTGTGTGTTAAATTTTCAGAGGACAGTTATGGGAAAATTATGTCTGAAAACGCTTTTAAGGGACGATAACAAACAAAAAGGTTGAGAAACACTAGTCTGGTTTATTTATGCCTCAAGATGTAGCTTCAAGATCACTTCTTTGATAACTTTAATTAGAATCAGTAAATTGTGTATTGTCTACCTTTTATCAGAAGATGAGATTCTCAGTTGTTTTGTTATCACACTGTATGGGGATTTTTTTTTTTTTTTTGTATTTTACAATGCATGCTAGACAGGTGTTCAACTACTAAGTTATATCCTTGCCAGTATGGCATGAAAAATTTTAAAATTGATTTTTCAAGGGTGAGAGTGGGGTGGTATGAGCAGTATTTCACTGCCTAGGGTGGTCTTGACTTCTTGGACTTAAGGTTCCTCCCAGCTCAGCCTTCCAAGCATCTGAGACTACAGAGTTGCACCTCCATGTTTAGCTGGCCCTAGAGCATCTCTCTGTAAGATTTCTGACTTGATGCTTTTTAATTGTAAATTGCCACTTAAATAAGAATCATTAACACCTATAACTAAGAAGAGTATAGGAACTCTATTTGAAAAAATATTGGTGTATTTTATTTTTCGTTTGCTTCTCGGGCTTATTAAAACATTTTTTACTTATCATCCAGGTTTTTTTTCTTTTTTTGAGACAATGTCTCGCTTTGTAGTTCAGGCTGGTCCTGAACTCAGCCTCAAACTCAGCAGTTCTTCTGCCTCTGTCTCCTCAGTGCTGGGATTACAGGCATGAGCCACCACACCTGACACTGTGGTATTTGGTACTAATTGCTGGTGAATGTGAGTCATCACGCCCAGCATTGTGGTATGATGTTATCAGGGATCAAACTCAGGCCTGTGCTTGCAAGGCAGATGCTGGAACCATGGAGCTAAATCCCTGGCTCAGGATCATCCAGGTTTAAACTTTAGGGCAACCTACTTTCCAGTCTCCCTTCTTTGTCTATTAGACAGAAGCCAACTTTCTCTTAATAAATATTTCTTATTCTTAAAAAAAAAAAAGCTTTATTTGTTTTACATTGAGTAATACTTTGTTTAACCAACTTAAAATTTTTATATATTTGTAATAGTCTGTTAGAAATAATACTGCATTACCAAGTTACTTTTTATGATAATCAAGATGCTTAGAAAATGCTACTTATTATCTGTGTGCTTTGAAGTATATAAGGACTTTTTAATATTTCATATCTTCTTCTCTTATGTCTAAATGATGAACTGCAGGATGCCAGGATTTAGCTCAGTGGTTCGAGCACCTGTCTTGCAAATGCAGGGTCCTGAGTTTCATCACCAGTACCAAAAGAGTAAAAAACTTAACTACAAATAAAGAAACTTTTATTTTAATATCTAATCATATTTTCCTGCTGCTTCTTATTCACCCTTCTTTTTCTTTAATAGTGCCATCATGTTGATTATTTAACTAAGACTGACATGATATTTTATAATTCTGCATGTGGTTTCTCTTTAAAAAGAATGGGATAATTCCCATTACATTGACTAGGTACTGGAAGTCTTGTTATCTGTTAGTTTATATTATTGATAACTCTGAAATTTCTAGTATATATATTTAGTAACAAGTTCATAAAAACCTGACACTTCCTTGTTTTCTATTACTGGTTCTTTTCAGTTACTGATTTGCTTAAAAAATAGCATTCAAAGAATGAACTAAAAGAGAAGGTGAAATAGGTTAGTTAATTTTTGTTTTTTTCCATTTACCAGAAAAAATGATGGTGTTAACATCTGTTGTTTCATTGAGAATTGAGGATTACTTAGGGCTTTCTTTTAATTTAATTTATTTGCATTAAAACTTCTAAAAAGGATTTAGAGTTGTATAGGTACAAATAAAACAGTATATTCATAAAGGAGAAAAGCAAATCTGTCTGCTGTAAAAGCCAGTGTCGGTATTTTAAAGGACCATTGACATCCTGCTGAGTTCATGATCAAATGAGATAGAGCTAGAGGTAGCAATTGCATGTCACATTGTTCTGTTTCAGTTCAATGTATGCATCTAATTTGAAATCTATGAAAATATGTATTTATTAAGATATTCCCACCAGCTTGAACCACTGCTGGTATGTGCATGACTGTCTCTTTGAGTGGTGTACCAATGGTGGTATAACTGGATATAATCAGTTTTATCCTTTTTTTAACTAATAAAATTAATAAAAAGCCACCCAGTAGAACAGCCATGCATGTAACACCCGTGGTTTAAGGCTGCCAGCAGTGAGACATGTGAATTGGGACCCTGTCATGAATATGTTAAATATACTCTTCAGTATGTTACCAATTAGTTATCATTAGAAACCTCTTCACATATTTAACCATTCTACCTAAAGCATTTTCCTTGTATGTTTTATTGAAGAAAATAGATTATATTAATAATAGAATATATTAATATAATAGAAAATATTAAAAACTTTTAAGATATGTGATATCTATTGTAGAGGCAAAAGTTGTGAAGATTCAAGATGACATCTCGTGGAAGAAGGTGGTTCCCATTTTACCTGCTCTTAATTGTGCTCTTGTAGAAGCAAAGAAATTACTTTCTAAAGAAGGAACTCATCCAAACATATTGGTAAAGCGTAACTTCCAAGAACTGAACAAGGTGAACAAAAGCTCTTCATTGACTGCTGCTCCTCAGGATGTGAAGAGAGAGAGTACATTCACTAGGAAACTCTCCGGTAGTTTTGACCAGGTTCCTCCACCTGAAAAGTGCTCTACAGAGTCTTTAACTCAGTTGAAGTCTTATTTGTCAGATCCTAGTGGTTATACTTTGGAAGTGTCTACTGCTTTAGGTTTGTTAGCAGACCGTCCTCCATCTCCTTATGTTTCAGATGGAATTTGTGATGCTGGATTTTCTTTAGTTATAACACCAGATCCTGAATCTCTTGACTCAGAGGTAGAAGTAAGAAAAGAAACTCAAACAAGAAAGAATTCTGAAAAAATGCTTAAAGCAAAGAAGGGAGTCGTGGTTCCATTGAGTGCAGCATCAAATCTGAGAGTACAGCCGAAGAGAAAGGCCAGCATGTCGCCAGTAGTGCCCAGCAAAAGAGCGCACCTATCCCGCACGTTCACCAAAGGAACTAGACATGGAATAGAATGCAGATCATGCTCTCCACCCACTCTTAAGTTGGTTAAAGGACAGTTACCTCGAAAAAGAAAAAGAGGTAAGTACAATTTATATGATTATTGAAATAGTAACTGTTATATTCAAATCCTGTTTCTGTGATTTTATGTGGATTGAAAAAGCATGGCAAAGTGTTGGAAATTTGTTAGAAACACCATCATGTGTCTCTAGGAGATGTTTGTACCTGCCAAAGCTTGGGAAGTACTGATCTAGATGATTGCTGAAAACTATGGAATAAGATAAACTAAGATACTTCAAAAAAACATGCCCATCAAAAGCTATATTCCACTTGTAAAATCTCTCAGACTATCACATATTTACACTTCATTCTCGGAAAGATGGGTATCTATTTTTCCTTCTATGCCATTTTCTGAAGAGGTGGAAGAGGGGCATCTGGTAAAAGAAAAAAAAAAAAAGGCAGGGATACCAATAACAGGAACAGTAATAATTGGCTTCCTAAATGCTAAACACAGGGGGAGTGCCTGGACTTGTAACACTAAAGCAGTCTGGGATCAAGTTTCTGTTCCCTTGTATGTATTAGAGTTTTTTAAATGAACATCTATCTGGGCAGCTGAAGCAGGAGCAAGTTCCAGCCCAGCCTGGACAACTTAGAAAGATCCTGTCTCAAAAAGTAGAAAGGTGAGGGCCGGGGAGTTAGCTCAGTGGTTCCGGCGCCTGTCTCGCAAGCGCAAGGACCCGGGTTCGATTCCCCGGTAACCACATAATACTGGGTGTGGAGACTCAAGCCCAGCAGCAACCAGTACCACATACCACAGTGCTGGGCGTGGTGGCTCACGCCTGTAATGCCAGCACTCGGGAGGCAGAGGCAGGAGGATTGTGATGTGAGTTTGAGGCTGAGCTCAGGGCCAGCCTGAACCACAAAGCGAGACCCTGTCTCCAAAAACCTAAAAAAAAAAAAAAAAAAAGTAGAAAGGTGATATAGCTCTGTCCAAAGGCCTAAGTTCAAGTGCTAAAGAAAAATAAATCAACTGGATCTTAAGACCAACCTACTAAAATGGAATATCGTCATATACTGAAAAAGTTCCACAAGAGGTTTTGATGCACATGAGAAGTAACTAGGCATGAGATTCCAGAGTCATTAACTATCTTGACAGATGTCCTTTAGCAAGCATGCAACTGTGTCATCTCAAATTATACTTAGTGTTTTTTCTCTGAAAGGTTGGGAACTAAGCATCCAAGGAGCCACTTACTCATACTTGTTTCACCTTTGGCTTCTCTCACTCTACATTGGCAAAGTTCAGAATTTGTGACTGAGACCACCAGATGGCCTCCACAGCTGAAATATGTACTTTCTGGCCTTTCACAGAATGTTTGCAAACCCATCTATGGTATTTGAATTTGAAAATGTTAGTTTCCAAAGAAGTACCATATAGGATATGCTGATCAACACGATTCTGAATAATTGAGGTCTTAATCCATGTTTTAACAAATAATGGTTTCTGGCTTGCTGTAAGTTGAGAAATGATGTGGTGTATGTGTACATAGTAGGTTCGTGGAAATTATGACATTATAATGCTTGGAGTCAAACTAAACAGTTATTTATAAATATATTCCAGGCCAACCATACTGAGCTGCTGTTCTGTGTAAATCATTTACTTCAGGGTATTAAATTATCTTTCATTCAACCTGCATTCTTGCTATTTCCCAAATGTTTTAATTTACAGTATATCCATTATAAGTATCTTTGTATTATACTCTAATACAGTATACTCTGATTTCAGTATACATGATCCTTTCTGTTTTATTTTAATTAAGAAAGGTTGTGACACATTTATTTTTCAAACCCCAATGGACTATTATGTGATTGAGAAAGATGGTATTTAGTAATACATAAAGAATACTACTTATCTCATCCCCCAACCTGGCCCCATGTCCCAGTATCTAGGTTCATGAGAGATCTCCCCTTCTTGTTGTACAGATTGGTTTTCATCTTATAATCTTAATTTCTTTTAATTTAGTCTTAAAATTAGTTTCCTGCTTGGTATTTTTGTCTTTTCCTCTGATGAATATTTTAGAAAATGTACCTGGAGTGATGAGAAGTCTTATTTCAGAACCATCTTTATGCTGCTTTATTTTCTATATAATATAATGGGGAGGAAAATAATTAGAACTAAAGAAATGTATAATATTAAGTGATTCTGAAAACTTTCTTTAAAACCACTCCTGTCTTTACCCCTTCAAAAGAATGGAATGAAATGTATCTCTTTCCACATATCTCTGACACTTGTCAGTATCTTCTGTTATTTAATATGGTTAGTGTTCTAAATGAGAAAATGTTTTTGTGTAATTTTAAAATATTTGCTAACATTCATGGGTGATAATATATCTTTAGGTTTAAATTTATTGGTGGGAACAACTGATTTATGAAAAACCAATGGGGAAAAAGTTAAGGGAACATTTATTAATTTTTTAACTAAAAAAAAATTGGTGGTTTTGTTTTGTAATATTTAATTTGGTGATTTTTTTTTCTCCCTACCTACTTCTGCTTGTAGCTATTTTCTTAATTCCATGCAAGAATCAAAGATCAACTTATAAGAGGGGTGATTTTTTGTTGTTCTTCAGGTAGTAAATTTGTAGCAAATAAAACTAGGTGTAGTCTCACTTAGCCTCAGTCTGTCTCTGAAATTCTTTTCTTTTTAAGTTTGTCAGATGATATTAAGATGTTAATGAATAATAAAATATATAACGTGACTCGTCGTGAGCACATACTCTCCATAAGGTGATTATAATTTTAACAGTATAATCTTATGAGAGTTATATTGCTTTTTATTTAAACATAGTTTATTTGTCTCGCAGGGCACTAAGCTGACACGTTCAGTTTTCGCCAGTGAGAAAAGTTTATACAGAATTTTTTTAAATTGGACTGTATTTTTCTGCTTCATCTGATAAAGCTACAAGCAGACTCTTAACAAATTTTTATTTTTATATTTATGTGAGAAACTTAACTCACTAACTTGTTTTAAAAAATAAAATTATTTAGTGATACCCAAAAATTTATAGTATATCTCCCTTATTACAGTTGCCCCCTAAAACAAGAAATAAAGAAGACAGCTCTGCTGAAAAATATCTGGCCCCATACCCCTTAAAAAAAATGGTATCTTTTTCTACATAAGGTGCGGAAGTGCTGACTGCACAGTTTGTACAGAAAACCAAATTGAATAGGAAAAGCCAAGAAGTTCCTATTTCTAAAGATGTTCCAGTGGCAACAAATGTTAGAAAGGCAAGGAGACGAGAAAGATCTCCAGTCAAAAGTGTTCCAAGGGCTAAGCCACCTGTGAAGAAATCTCCACAAAAACAGAGAGTAAATATAATAAAAGGCAATCAGAATCCCAGAATCAGAAAGC